>JALHAQ010000104.1:0-78093 GCA_023838395.1 Holcopasites calliopsidis
TTACACACGTAGAAAGGGGCTAAGAGAGGTGGAAGCGGTAAGGAGATGAGAAACATATGCGTGAAAAAAAAGTAATTTAATCTTTGACTGCTGCCTCTCCTTTCTACGGCCGAAAAAATAACAAATGTCGCCAAACACTTTCCATGGACACGACTCGCAGCGATTCGACATGCATCGGTTGATCATTATTTCTAGACGATCGAGACAGTTGCTGTTTGTACGACGTTGAATACAGAACGGTTTAAACCTTTTTCGGAAAGCATGACGGCTGTAAACAAAGAAGCCAAGAAATCGGGCAAGAAGGGTGGGTGTATATGGATACAATACATGTATAAATTGTATTAGAGTCATATTGTTTACAGCATCACATGCATTTAGGTTGATAGCAACACATTTAATTATCTCGTCAGTTAATCTCTATTTTCTTTGCATGATTCCCTTACGCCAGAGATAATCCTGTGGCTAAATTATACTTTCTGCACTTCCAACTGCCTTCTGTCATCTGTACAATTTGCTCAATACAAATCTCGCGTCGATCGACTCCCGCTGCGTTGCATTTCAATCCTCGGAAAATTACCTGCAGTGTTGTGATTCTCGTTTGTTTATAAGTCATCGACCACCCATCTAATGTATTAGTGCCGCATCATACACATGTGTGCATGTATAGGCTGAATGTCGACCGAATCGCCAATTGACATGAAGTTCGACGGAATTGGTGGGTTGGAGGGGGAGGGCGAAGAAAGGAGAACTCCAAACACAAAATTTTAGGTTCGGGTATTTATTAGTTTCCGAAACACGTATTAATTAAAAACTTTTAATACAATCCATTGAGTCCTGCCTGTACAGACGTAACTAAACAAACGTTTTCGCTGTAGTCTTTAGTCGTTGTCGAGTTAGTTAATTTATTGTCAGTCGTGACATTAAGCCGACTACTCTACTTACAAAAATATGTTTATGCCAAATTATGCCCCCCTTCATATCAAACAATTTTTGGAACATCAATTTTCCATTAAATAAATATAATATAAATAAAACATTAAACTATGTACTGTTAAAAGTTATGGCCCATGTAAAGAATTGCATGCAAAACGTGAAGTATTTATTAATCTACAGGCTCCTCTTGAAATAGCAAATCGTAAATGAGGAAGCAAGTATTTCACAAACGTTGATTTTTATTTATCCTCATTCATTATTATATGTTTTGTAACCGCCAGTACTGATACATATGTACATATATACATACATACATAATACGTATATTATATCATATGATCGGCTGGTATGATATCGCCCAGGAAAACATGAACTTTTTCCTGAATAACTTCATAACTGTGGACATGATACAGCTATGAAGGTTATCCTCATCTACGAAATGCCTTTTCATATATTTAGTTACAGTTCCCATCACTACTGATGCCTTAGTTCTATTCTTTACTGGCTCGGTAACGTCGAGAGTGACACCAGCGTGGTAATAGGGTTCTAGGACCCCAGTCTCAGGTGACAAAAAAAGCATTGTCTGCACAGTCTATCCTGTACTCTAATCTGTGTAATTACAGACGTCTCGTCTGCGGATACAATCGTTAGGGTCGCCTTATTGTGGCCGTATTTTATTTAACCGAACTAAACCACAGACCAGAGTACAGGATAGACTGCGCATCTTACGGGATTGCGTGTCACCTGTTCTGAAATACCGACCCTAAGAATACTCGCTAGTTTTCGAGCGTCCTCTAGGCTATAGAGTGGCGACCGTAGGAATTACATTCATTTGCGACCGATGTCAATAGTGAAGGGATCAGAAAACATATCCGTATCGAGAGACTCGCAATTGGCGAGAAATGCACATCTATGAATGGGACAATCCACGTTAAATAGCATAAAAACAGCAATCGTAAACATTGATTCTTCTTTAACTTGGCATAAGTATCTATCGTGCCAACAAAATAAGTAGAATTCTTCCTTTCTGCCCAGGATGATTTAAAGTTACTTAATGCAAAAGTTTTGAAAAATTTCATAAAATGAGGCAACATATGGTTATGTCAACCGTAATGTGCAAGCTATACTTAGAGGTTATATGTACATGCATACGTATGTATACAGCGTACATAGTGTTCAAATTTATTTACATACATATACAAACATTGTAATTACGTTCATTGTAAAGCTAAAGGAATATAAGATATATAAAAGGAATATAAGAAAATACAGTTTTCCCGTTGCTCAGAAATTTTGTTTGTTATCAATTATTTTGACAATAATTAAGACCTAATTTTTAAGCTGTAATTTGGCGTTGTTGCCACTTAGTTGATCACTTTAAATTGATCGGTTTGAAAAAATATTGATTTGCATTTGACTACTTGGATTAGTTTAATATTCCTCTTTAAAATGTGCTTTGTAACATGATGGGTCAATTTCGAGAGTGTTACAAATATTAAGATTTAACGTACGAATTTCCAAAACCAAATTTTTCCTTCGGTTTATTATTAAAACTCTAATTTCGATCGGATAATAAGATTATTAGCCAGGCAATTAAGAATGTCAGAAGCAAAAAGAAAAGAAACTTAGTATGCGTTCATTCACCCTTCTGCAAAATGCGATTTCCAAATATGAAAAATATAAATAAGATTGTGAAGAAGACAAGAAACTCACAACGTAAATTGAAAGTTATTGAGAGGATCGTCAACGAGATTTTTCGTAAATGTATCTTTATTTCGTTCATTACTGCGAAAATACATAAGAGTATAAAAGAATGAAATAATAACAAATTTCTGTTGATGGAAATATATTTATTTGTCAACTTTTTTATCGCCACTGTATTTTCTTGAACCCTGTGTAGGATATTAGTTCTGGCGCGTAATACATGTTGACATCTGTATCTGAAACAGTTTGACAATTATTAATGATTATTTTTTCTTTGGAAAACGAAATTCCTAATAACCTAAGACATAAAATATTCACGTATCTTTTATGATTTGTAAAATAACGATAGCCTGCCTTTCTTTCATCTTAGTTGCACTTTTACTTCAGAAAAAAATATTTGTTATTATCGCATTAAAATAGGTATTTACGTAAAAGTGCTTAACAGGATGGGCCACGTGAAGGCGTGAAAGAAGGTCTTAACCATCCCAGAGTATGTTCAATGTTTATTCGACTTGACAAGTATGTATGTAATAGAAAGACCATAGAAAATAAAAATTGAATATGAAAAATACATAATTTAGAAAAATCAGCATCCGTACTTGGCATGTGAAAGAATGTTGAACATACTCCAAATGCTAATACAGGATGTAGAGAAAGCCGTGACAGTTCTTTTTTTCTACATTCTATACGTAGCAGGTCATGTAATATGTAATACATACAGTGTATCTATGTACATATGTACAAGTTAATTACAAAGTTTCTATGTATTTACAACAAAATACTTAATATTCATGTATTACATATTACGTACATTTATATTTACAATATAATATTGTTTAATATAATATACATATCTACAATAAAATCTACACAGTGTTTCTCTCGCTACTAGACTCAAAGGATGTGCCACCCGAAAGTACCGCGGCCAAACATCCACCGGTACCGACGTGCGATCTGACAAGTGGCCCCCAATCGACTTCTTGGTCAACACAAGAGGTAGATTGCGGGCTATTTATCAGATCACATATACAATACACGTTGGGTGTATGGTCGTGGTGTCCTTAGTTGACGCTTCCTTTGAATTAATCAGCGGGGGAATCACCTTGCCTTACTACGAAATATATTACTAATAAAAACCAGTGTACTCAAACATGCTCGAATTGTACCAATTTGGAATAACGTCCTCTTGGACTAAAACGCAATTCCTGGCCAAGCCATACCGTATCTTTATGAATTTTGACAGTTAAAAATTTATATACCATTTCTTTACGGTGCTCAGCACATTCATCTTCAACAAACCACTTTCGATATTCTTCTGCAACTAGACTCAATATAATCGAAAATAGTTTGTCCAATATAAACGTTTCGCTGCGCATTTTCGGATAATACGCGTCAAAAATACGAGAAATTATTCTAAAAATTGTCGAAAGGTGTGTTGTCGGAACACACAAGTTTCCAAAGTCGACATTGTGGTCGACTACATATGCCCGGAAAGATAACAGCATTTGCTCGTTACGGCTAAGAACTGCATTCTTCTCTACAAAAATATCCCGACATCTACGACATTGAGATTTTTGCAGGCATTTATTAGCAATATATCCTGCAAAATATTCTATCGCGTTCGCTTCCAAAGGGCATACCGATGGCAACAGTTCATCGACATCGATGTACCTGTCATCGACATGCCCTTCATTCACACTAAATGCAGCATCAGGTATTGACGTGGCTGGTTCACTCTGTGGTATAAATTCTTCCGATACTAACGGTACGTCAAAATCTTCCATGCAATTCGCCGAATTTGGTGCCCGATTCAACCACATTACTAAATTTTTTCTAATCGCGAGACGTACCGCTTTTACCGAAGGATTCTGATTGTACGTGCCACCATGCATCCGAAGTACAGAAAAGAAATTCTCTAAACAATCGCTATTCAAGCGTGACGTCAACAAAAACGTAAAACCCTCGTCCCTTAGATCGTCCCACAGTTGCATGGTGGCATTTACAGATTGCCGTAACCCCAAGAAACAAGGCGGCACTTTTAACCCCTCCTCGGATATTATAAACCAATTCTCCATATCGTTGAAAGTACGTCTTAAATTACTTTCAACGAGAGTGTAAAATCGCGAGAGCGCACACTTGTTCGGATTGGGGTCACGGGCTGTGCGACTATTTAAATTATCAAACAGGTCATTCAAGACCTGGAAGAAAGTCGCCGTGTGTTGCACGCTACTTGTTGCAATGCTGCCTGTCACGGAGGCGGTGAACAACGCAGACGACACTCTACTACTGAACACTTGAAGGGCATACTTACATTTCATCCTATCAAACATGTTAGGATTAACATGTTTTTCGGATAATTTGTAAGCTGCCCTTGTACTGTGTTCTTTTTCCAAGTTCCATAGCGCACGAATATTGCACCATGAAACCCGGCGCCCACTAATTAAGAAGTCGTGCTTCAATAAATTATTCCGAATAGACTTGAACAAATGTAAGAAATCAAACAAAAAGAAAATTTTTTGACCGTTACGTTCAAAAAAGGGCTCGGAGATCGAAACTCTGTCGTCTGCTATGCTCTTATTGCTGCCACCTTGATCAGAAACAACCGCCCTTACTTTCAGACCCGTCTCGTGTACGGCATCTAAAATTTGGTCTAAAAGAGCGGACAATACATCCCTTTTAACACTACGGCCAGAAACAAAGAAAGCTAGCGGTTGTTTCCAATTATCGAACAGCCCTCGCAGCATAAAAACAAGCACTTGAGTACCAACGACTGAGCTTCTACCCAAAGAGCCCAAATCTTCAAAGCCTTCAATGACCTGTCGTGTTGGATAGAAATCGAGACATCGTTTAATAGCCATCTCATCAAATACGAGAATGCAGTTCCTGTCTGCGACTTCCATGTGCGCAGCTTTGTATTTTAACGCGGAAAGCAAATTTTGACAAATCCCCGGCCAAAAGTCTATTTTCCCAAACCAACGAACTATCGTAGAACGATCCGGCAGATGGAAACCGAATTTTTCGCGCAAATTTCTGTACAAGGAAGGGGAAGTGTAGTGCATGCTCATACATAATTGCTTCTCTGCCGATGAGTAGCAATGCTTCAATCTAAAGACCAACATGAGTACAAAAGTTAAGACGTAACATTTGACTCTCCTAGCAATTGCTTTCTTCAAACATGTATCACTAATACAGCCTGAAGAAAGCTGCATCTTCAACCGATCTATTACTCTACGCTTCGCCCTTAATTGCAAGCGAAGAATACTCGATGTATTCTTTTCTTGCTTCAATTTCTCTTCGGTTTCCATCAGCCGTTTTCGTAATTCACCGTATTCTCTAGGTGATGAGATGGCTTCAAAATCTACATTACTACTAATGCCATGCGAATCTACAATATCGTACATTTGCGGCACGGCGGTTCTTCGGAGTGGACCGGCTGCATGAAAACAATCTTTGGTAAAATGCCGGCTGCAAATGTACTTTTTCTTTAATTCACTATTCCCCATTTCTACCCAATCGTCTAAGCCACAGTTAACCAGCCACGTTATACATCGATCATTATCCCTTACGGGAAAGGAATGAAATGTAATACCGTCAGTCACACTGCGGCTGCTTAAATTACAATTAGGATAAGCGCACTTTTTATAGCGGGCCCTCCTATCCTGATGCTGCATTTTCAAATATACTTTAACTCACACTTGTAATACAAAATTTATATATAAATATTTACCTTATTACCCGCTTAATCCTCACCGAGAAAGTCCGCAATCCTCACAAGTCTTCGAAAATCTCCAGCGTCCAGCACACTTACTATTTCAACTTATTAATTATGCCTAGAAGGCTCACGAAAGACTGACTCGACAACGCGGGAAATCTCATATTATTATATCGTTTTGCACGTCAATTGTTCTTACATACATTATACGCACACGTTTTAGCTTTCTTACACATGTAGAAAGGGGCCGAGAGAGGTGGAAGCCATAAGGAGACGAGAAACATATGCGTGAAAAAAGTAATTTAATCTTTGTCTGCTACCTCTCATTTCTACGACCGAAAAAATAACAAATGCCGCCAAACATTTTGCATAGACACGACTCGCGGCGATTCGGCATGCATTGGTTGATCATTATTTCTAGACGATCGAGACAGTTGCTGTTTGTACGACGTTGAATACAGAACGATTTAAACATTTTTCGGAAAGCATGACGGCTGTAAACGAAGAAGCCAAGAAATCGGACAAGGAGGGTGGGTGTATATGGATACAATGCATGTATAAATTGTATTAAAGTCATATTGTTTACAGCATCACATGCATTTAGGTTGATAGCAACACATTTAATTATCTCGTCAGGAAATCTCTATTTTCTTTGCATGATTCCCTTACGCCAGAGATAAACCTGTGGCTAATTTATACTTTCTGCACTTCCAACTGCCTTCTGTCATCTGTACAATTTGCTCAATACAAATCTCGCGTCGATCGGCTCCCGCTGCGTTGCATTTCAATCCTCGGAAAATTACCTGCAGTGTTGTGATCCTCGTTTGTTTATAGGTCATCGACCACCCATCTAATGTATTAGTGCCGCATCATACACATGTGTGCATGTATAGGCTGAATGTCGATCGAATCGCCAATTGACATGAAGTTCGACGGAATTGGTGGGTTGGAGGGGGAGGGCGAAGAAAGGAGAACTCCAAACACAAAATTTTAGGTTCGGGTATTTATTAGTTTCCGAAACACGTATTAATTAAAAACTTTTAATACAATCCATTGAGTCCTGCCTGTACAGACGTAACTAAACAAACGTTTTCGCTGTAGTCTTTAGTCGTTGTCGAGTTAGTTAATTTATTGTCAGTCGTGACATTAAGCCGACTACTCTACTTACAAAAATATGTTTATGCCAAATTATGTCCCCCTTCATATCAAACAATTTTTGTAACTTCAATTTTCCATTAAATAAATATAATATAAATAAAACATTAAACTATGTACTGTTAAAAGTTATGGCCCATGTAAAGAATTGCATGCAAAACGTGAAGTATGTATTAATCTACAGGCTCTTTTTGAAATAGCAAATCGTAAATGAGGAAGCAAGTATTTCACAAACGTTGATTTTTATTTATCCTTATTCATTATTATATGTTTTGTAGCCGCCAGTACTGATACATATGTACATACATATATACATACATACATAATACGTATATTATATCATATGATCGGCTGGTATGATATCGCCCAGCAAAACATGAACTTTTTCCTGAATAACTTCATAACTGTGGACATGATACAGCTATGAAGGTTATCCTCATCTACGAAATGCCTTTTCATATATTTAGTTACAGTTCCCATCACTACTGATGCCTTAGTTCTATTCTTTACTGGCTCGGTAACGTCGAGAGTGACACCAGCGTGGTAATGGGGTTCTAGGACCCCAGTCTCAGGTGACAAAAAAAAGCATTGTCTGCACAGTCTATCCTGTACTCTAGTCTGTGACTAAACCACCTGATTGTCAGTCGGCAAGGTAGCTGGAAATGCCAATCGAGGTACTGGCGAGAGGTACTCTCTTCCACAGACGGCGATATCTCTCGGCCGTGACTGAAGCATATCTCTACAGAAGAGATACAGAATAACCCTATCATCACATACAGCACTATAGGATAGATTACATCTTACAGGGCCGCATCCCTCCAGTTCTGAAATACCGACCATAAAAATAATAATCACTGGTTTTTGAGCGTCCTCTAAGCTCACGCGTGGCGATTGTCTAGGTCATCCAGTTCTGGATTTCGTAGAAAAAACCCAAGGGTAAAGAAAATGGACAGGGTTAACGCAGTTAACTCTTTGGGAGCATAGAATATGTTAATAGCTATCGCCTGTGTTGAGGAAATCATCTACACTTTATACGCATATAAGGGCGATTAATTGCGATTTCGACATTATGAATGAAAGTAATCACTAAACTGCGAATTTGTATACAAATGCATATTTTCATAGAAAACTGGTAAAATAATGAGACCTAGACAGAAATATGTTTCGTAATTAGAGGTTTCTGTTACAAGCCAGGGCTTGGCGAGTTTGGCCAGGAAAAAGTTTTATAGCAAGTGGCTACTCTTGATACTTGGGTAGTAGGTTAGCAGATCAATCTTGAGTAACTGACCTGGGAAGAGGTCCAGGACTAGCAGACGGTTGTAAAGTGTCAGGTAGCCGAAAGTCACGGCAAAGGGAAAAAGTGCGCTTCTCTGGACATTCGACGTGGTCGGGTAGCCGATAGGCGCAGATGGAAGAATTCCAGATCTTCACGTTTGTGCTAGCAGAGAGCCGACGTACACGCCAGGTAGCCGTATAAACACGGATGGTCTAGGTTCATGTTGGGAATTGGTAAAAGGAACTCGTAACTTGCGTACACCACGAGCGGCTATGATGTACTCTGTGGATCCCGTTCCAATCGAGGATTTTTATGTATTAGACACAAGGTATAATGGAACAACGACTTGTGTAAAGCTATAACTGCTATATTCAAGATAAAATTGAAGTTACAGAAGATTGAACGATGTACAGTGAGTCTACGGGTTTTACGTACTATAGTTATATGGGGGTTCACCGAAGATTGAAGTATAGAAACAAAGCAGTAACTACGTACTGAAGGAGATATTTTCTCGAAGGGGATTAACCCGATCTTGCAATGTCTGTGTCAACGAACGAAACGAACGCAACAAACGTTTGACTAGGACTAGCCCAATTTGATTGAATTTCGTGGTTCTTATACAGGGTGTTCTGCTACTGCATGTCAATATTTTATATCTCTCCGTTACTGCAATTGCTGTTTTTACTTTGAATAAAATAAGAGTTAACTTCTAAAACGCAAAGCTTGTCAATTACTACCTGCTCGGGAACAAGACAACGAAATTGCCAAACGTGGAAAAGTGCATTCAGTAGTAGCAGCGGCCGTATCCAGCCCCTTCAAAGTTAAAAACAATCGGCCTCTTTCGGGGCAACCAATTATTCATACGTGGGAACAACTTATTCCGTAAATTCAAATCTTGAAGAAAAAAGTGACAGTGATCGTACAATGATGGAAATTTTGTGAAACGAAGTTCTTTCACTGTTCCAACCGAAACATCGGCTCTTGTGCACCATGTGTTTGTTCTTCGAGTGGCCAGGATCGGTAGAATAACTCAGTGATAGTTGCCGTGCAGGTAGTAGGTTTTGTCAAATAAAGTGAGTTCGCTGACCTGGCCCTAACATCAGCTGTCTTGCACTACGGGATACCTACTTGCAATGCTCAAGATCGGTAGGCTGACACAGTGACCCATTTTCGTCGATGCAGGTTCATTTCTGGATGCATGGGTGAGTCTAATTTGAATCTTCTGTCAATCTTTTTTAATTTAACGCGGGCTGCAATTGATAGGTTTATTAGTCAATCGATTAATTGATTCTACACGAATAACGAATAATTTGATATTGTTCTTAATTTGCTTATACCTTATTCGATATAACTTTTGGCAAACGCCTCTTATTAGACCGAGCGACTTGTTCACATTCACCGCCTCGGCTGAGCGCGGGCTCTACGCGCGCTCTGATTGCTCAATGTTTTTCGTTAACCATTTAAAAACGAAGCCTCAAACAACATTTTCGCAAAGGAAAAAGGTGTTCAGAATCACCTCAGCTATCACCCCTTTTCAACTCTATGGGGAGTTCTGGGATACCTGTAGACAATCGAGGCAGTTGCAGTTTGTACGCTGTTGAATACGGAATGGTTTAAACATTCCAGTTGTACTTTGAATTTTACTATTCGACATAGATTTAATATTGCATTTCGTTCTATTATTATAACTCTCGATTTTTAATTTAGTATAATTCTTAGAACTTCATTATTTCAATTTCTAGATACGCAGTCTCAATTTTAAAGCTACTTTTTGTTAGAATCGGTTACGTGCGGTGATACTAGTGCGAAGTGTCCAAAGGGTCGTGTACAGTTGCGGAATACGACTACATGATGATATTCTCTGAGAATAATAGCACACTTCCGAAAACTGTGGCACGACTTGCGTCAACGATTGAATCACTGCATTTAAGCAAATGGTGGACACGAGGAACATCCCTGGAATAATTAGTTTAGTGCAAATCGTGCAATCGTGATCCTCGTGTGCTGCAAATTTCTGTGTTGATGGATGTATTGTGAACAATAGAGGACGGGCTAATCGCATATTTGGTTTTTGGGAACAAAATTGAGTATTGAAGGCTGCCGTCACCCTTTTTACTTGATAATCCCATTGGGCGGGTTTCGATATGCCCATGTGGATTTTTACAAGTAAGCAGGTTGAATGCTATACATCGTAATGCGTGTGCCTTCTGAGTGCCAGATTTCACGGTGCGGTACGTCATGGTTCCTGCGGCGTCGTAGCGAATGACTACCACTGAACACAGCTGTTTGACTCGAGCCTCACGCGTCAGATTGCCCATCGGCAGGCGTTCGAACGCCGTTTTTTTAAACATCGATATCTCGTAAACAAAGCCTCAAACGGAAAATTGCCATTCTTGATTTTCGCTTTATTTTGGCCTGTAGAATCTCCCCTTAAAATATTTGCATACTGTTGCGTTACACCCTGTATGTACCTATTAGAATACTGCCCATCAGGGAAACTTGAATGAATGCGACTCCGGCCGAGCTTCTGATTCTTCGTACAAATAGAAAAGGACAGCGCTAGCGCGAAGGAGAGAGTATCATGAAAGTATCATGAATAGCTGAGGTGATTCTGAACACCTTTTTCCTTTGCGAAAATGTTGTTTGAGGCTTCGTTTTTAAATGGTTTACGAAAAACATTGACTAATCAGAGCGCGCGTAGAGCCCGCGCTCAGTGACGGCGCACGACGCGTCCTGCTAGGTAGCGACGTTCGACCGTCGCCCCGAACAGAACGCATCGGTATAACACGGAGCAAAAGTTAACGTCGAATTATTCATTATTCTCGAATGGAAATTAACTCAAATATAAATGAAATTAATTTGTCGTTATCAGTTGAAGAAAAAAGAATTAGGATCGACTGACTAACGAGTCTATCAAGTACGACGTATGTTACATTTTAAACAATTTACCAACAATTGGAATTAGTCTTACCTGTTTCTCCAGAAATGAACCTGCTTCGACGAAAATGGGGCACTGTCATTCTGCACTTGACTGCACTTGACACAGCTTACTACTAGAACGATAACCGTCACTGGATCATTCTACCCATCCGGATCATTCGAAAACGTAACACGCGGTTCACAACAGCTGACGAACCACGGCCAGGTCGGTCATCTCACTTCACTTCCCGAATTTTACTTCGCTGCACGACCGTTGTAATTTTTACGAGGGCGTAACACAACCTTCTGCAAAAATTTTAGAGGGTGATTCTACGGGCCAAAATAAAGCGAAAATCAAGAACGACAATTTTGCATTTGAGGCTTTGTTAACAAGATACCGGTGTTTGAAAAACCGGGCAGCTGCGTTCAGTGGCAGTCATTCGCTACATGGAAGAGAAACCATGACCTACCGCACCGTGTAATCTGATACCCAAAAGGCACACGTTTTACGTCGCACAGCATTCAACCTGCTTACTTGTAAAAATCCACATGGGCATATCGAAACCCGCCCAATGGGATTATCAAGTAAAAAGGGTGACGGCCTTCAATCCACAATTTTTCACGAGGGATCCAACTACTAACATCCAAATACTATGCGTACACGCGACTGTCCTATCTGCGAGTGTCCACGATTTGCACTAAACTTATTATTCCACTAGAATGTTTAAAGCGTTCCGCATCCGACGCCGTACAAGCAGCAACTGTCTCGATCGACTAGAAATAATGATCTACCGATGCATGCCGAATCGTCGAGAGTCGTATCTGCGTCGTCAACACTGTTGCCCCCTTCTGCGGCTGAAAGAATAACAAATGCCGCCGAACGATTTACCTAGACGCGACTTTTACGACGTATTCTGCGGCTTTTACGATGTCCGCACGCATCCGTCGAATGCTGCTTTCCACGATTCGTCTCAGTGGGCCAGGTGGTGTTTTCTTTGCAATCTCTTTCATTCTTTTGCAAAAATTCCGTAATAAATGATTCGTGCATTCAATTTTTTTTACACGAATCTGAGTCTTATACGGGTCCGCATCTACATATAATCGTTTTGTATACGCTGCTGTGCCCGTCGGCAATTAACGTTGAATGCACGAGCCCACGTTTTTCTACGCTGGTCTTGAAACCTTCAACTATAGCGTCGCTTTCCATAGCCGTCGATGCTTGATTTGTGCTCCAGTTCCTGAAGCACCTGTGCTTTCGAAGTTCTTTCTTGTTCTTTGCAGCACACCGACAAATTCTACACACTTTATTTCTCACGCCGGTAAATAAAACTTTCTTCGTGTGATATCCAAGTATCACACCGACCCCAGACACGGAGTCGTACATTCCAGTGCGGTAAGACCTCTTCATCCAGCTTCTGTCGGCCACAACAGGGATGTGCGGAATCCCGGATCCGAGAAGAACATCGCCTCTTTCGATAGCCAGGCGTTTTTCTTCCTCCGCCGCTGCTTTCATCTCTTCTTCTGCGGCAACAATGAGGGAATTTACTATTTTATCATGATGCTTTCGAAACTGTTTCTTCGACATGCAGGGTATGTTCATTGCTGCGAGAAACTCCTCCATATGGGCATAACCGCCTCCGTTTAAAAATGTACCAGCAACGGCACTCTCGTTGATTTCCATTTTATCCGTTTCGTCGGGTTCACTGTGGATTTCACCTTTGTAATGGCACATTGCGCACATTACACTGAGAGTGGTCCTCAGACCAGACCGTTTCCAGCCCGTTATTTTCAGGTGTCAAATTCCACAGTCTTCCTTATTTATGGCATGGTCGCCAATTTTTTGAAATTTGGCAAGATGAATATATGTTTTTCAAAGACAGCACTTTCCAAATCCGTTTCTTCTTCTGTTTTCTATGTCTTGCATTTTCACATGCAATTCTTCTGAAATTTCTGTTGAACTCGCAATTACAATTACATGCTGTACATGCTCACTGGTACATTTTTCGGGACTTTTACTTACCTCCTCAACATGTAAGGTTTGCAAGGCACTTTCCTTTTTTTGAAGCGTCAAACGTCGTCTCCTTTCGCGGTATGCTTTCCTTGTTGAACATCTTTTTATAGACATTGACAAATTTGCAGCACGTTTTCTTTTCCCCCTCAAAAGATCTTGTTCACTACGATTATCAGCTTCTTCGTGAATGTCTTCAACGAACGCATTTTTTACAACACTCATTATCACAATTTTTTTTAAACACTTCTAGATCAACCTCAATTCACTTCACTCCACTCTTCTCGAATAGACTAAGTTTTTTTCATAACTTGGAAAAGAATTGAATAGTCCAATCCGTTTCGTGCCTTAAAGAAAACTGCCGATGAAACGTAAAACGCGAGTTTTCTGTTACTGACATATGATTCAGCATGGTGGGAAATGTTATCAAGAAGTATGAAGAGTATTTTAGCGGCAACGTATTTCTCGAGGGCCTACGAGGGCGGCTAGACCGACGCTATTGTGCCTTCCTACGATTTATGACATAGCATGCATTTGGCCGGAGAAAGTGTTAACATGAGACATTTAGGTGACAGACGATGGTTAGTGACTTGGAGTCACCAAGCCATCGAGTCCCCTGGGAATGATTGCTTTCAAGGCTTCAGTTTCGAAAACAAGCATAGCGACAAAGGATAGGAACTTCGTTCCTGGAGGTGCAGGCCGTAGAATGGGGGAATTTAGGGGTGCCCTCTGGTAAGAAGTCTGTGAGGACATGCACGGCAGCAGTTATCTCAAAATGTGCCCTCGACGAAAGCGTACGGAGAAAAAGTATTTCATTCTAAAGTATAAAGTTAACGCATTACACGCCGGCCCCGTGATAATTAAAAATTTCTGTTCTGTTAAATCTTTGATTTTTGTACTTATAATAAAATAGTACATAAAATATCTTACTTACAGATGGAAATCGAAATGATAGAAAAGGTTGTCGGAGAGGAGTGCGAAGGAAGGAAGGAAGAAGGCGTGTAGGGAAGAAAGGAGGTGGAAAAAAAGAAGCAGGAGGAAGAAAAGAAGGACAAGAGGGAGGAAAAAAAGAAAGAGGAGGAGGAAGAAAAGAAGGAGTTGGAGGAGGAACGTAGGAAGAAGAGGAAAAGGGAGGAAGGGAGCCATCCCTTTCGAAAGTTAGTAAAAGCGTTAACTTTTCTATTACACATATAGTTTACACTTATGAAATATAGTAGCAGTAATCGCGCAATACATACATATCGATCATTTGTTGTAACAATGACATAACTCGAAATTTACAGTTTTTGGGTTATTAAGAAATGATTCCGTGCTTACGTTAACTCCGTATGTTTCATTAGTAAGGCTCCCATAAGTGGTATTTTAAAAGTAAGTACGTGAGGACTGTTATATCACGGGTATTTTCTCACATCTGATAACTCGATTTCTCTAATTATTAAAATAATTGTTAAAGAATAATAGCGTGTGTGACGCGGAATTATTGAATAGGCGCGTGCTTCATTCATACGATTCTACCTGATATGGAATCGTTTAGTGTTAAAGTGAGAGGGCATGTCATATTCTATCCTCTAAAGTATCACATTTCGCCTCGACGGAAGTCTTTAATATTTTGCCATTATCTCGAGCCCCTCGCTCGTAAACCGTGTTCGCTCACGGCCCCTTCGGGATCAAAGTCATCCCGAATAGTCTACTGATTCGATATAAGGGCCTGTCCGGTCCCGAGCCAGTGCCTTATTTTGAGACATTACTGTATTAGGAGAACGTGTCGTCCTGGGCGTACTAGACGACTCGTCAGTAAGGTTACCGACCAGGCCCTTGCCTTAGACGTCGCGATAGTGAGGGATAGTCGCAGGATATTTTATACATATAAAAAGCTTGCCCAAAACGTTGATTTCTATACCATATTAGGAAATTATGAAAATCGGTAAGGGCGTCACACATCTTTACTTAATTTGTCTATCTGCACAAACTGTCCACACATCTTTGCTCATAAAGATTTTCAGCGTATTTGCGAGTAATAAGTTACGCCTTTTGAACGCACTTACCACGTAGGCCCGTTTGAAGCTGGTTGCGGTTTTTGCTTTTCCAGGCTCACAACCATCAGTAAATTGAAAAGTAATATTACGGCCACAGCTATTCAGTGTCTGGAATCGAAATTCAGTGAGCCCTGGATACTGATTTTGGCAATGAGTGAGTGGTTTGATACGATTTTTAAATATCACAAGCAAGATTTATTTTTTAAGAGGACACATGGAAACACGAATTAATAAAATCAATAGATGCATCAATAGACGGAATTGGATGGCAGCGAGCAGTCTGTGTTGCCCTAGAAGGCAACTAAACAGATTTAGTTGCAGGAGACAACAAGGGTCAAACTGAAGATATGGCGAAAAAGAAAAAGTAGTATTATAAAATAAACTAAGAATGACGAATGACATGAATTTTATGTTTATTCCTTTTATTATTGTAGTTTATTACTTTTATATGTTTATTTATACTATTTGTTTATTCCAGGATAAACGCTGAATGAATACAATAATTGAAATACATAAGAATCTCATTCCATTTTAAGCGATACAGTCGCGTTAATTGTCGGTGTAACTTTTATTCCAACCATGAGTGTGAGTCCTGCATCATGTTGGATCGCGAAATAAAACGGTCTGTTAACTTCGAAGGTTACAGCCTCAGTTGACGGAGGAGCAGGGCTGTCAGAACATCCGTCCTCTATAAAGGAACCAATATTACCATTTAAATATTCACCATCTCTGGACCACTCTGCTCCTGTAAAATTGTCTAATACCCAATCATATGATGACAATGTGTAATAATTTCAACGTTAACTGCGATAAATTGCGAATTGAACAAGTACAGCAGGAGAGATATTAATAGATAGACTTTCTATAATACAGGGTGCAACGTAAAAGGTGAAGGAGCCAGAAATGGGAGAGTCCTGAGGCGAAACTGAACAACTTTTTCCTGTGCCAAAATGTCGTCTGAGGTTTTGCTTTTGAATTGTTAACGAAAAACACTGAGCAATAAGAGTGCGCGTAGAGCCCGCGCTCAGGGACGGTCCACGGCGCGTCGTGCTAGATAGCGACGTTCGACCGGCGCCCCATATAGTACGTGCCGGTATAGCACGGAGCAAAAATTAACATTGAATTATGCATAATTAATTAATGGAAATTAACTAAAATATAAATGAAATTAATTGGCCGTTATCAATTGAACAAAAAAGTATTAGAACGGACTAACTAACGTGTCTATTCAGTACAACGTACGTTAAATTTTAAACAATTCGCCAACAACTAAAATTAGACTTACCAGTTTCTCCAAAAATAGACCTGCTTCGACGAAAATAGGTCACTGTGTCATCCTACCGATCCTGACCATTGCAAGTAGGTATCCCGTAGTGCAAGACAGCTGATGTTACGGCCAGGTCAGCGAACTCACTTTATTTGACAAAACTTACTACCTGCACGGCAACTATCACTGGGTTATTCTACCGATCCTGGCCACTCAAAGAACAAACACATGGTGCACAAAAGTCGATGTCTCGGTTGGAACAGTGAAAGAACTTCGTTTCACAAAATCTCCATCATTGCACGATCACTGTCAC
Organism: Holcopasites calliopsidis; assembly: GCA_023838395.1. Classification (NCBI taxonomy): domain Eukaryota; kingdom Metazoa; phylum Arthropoda; class Insecta; order Hymenoptera; family Apidae; genus Holcopasites; species Holcopasites calliopsidis. The sequence goes on from JALHAQ010000104.1 coordinate 17,324, forward strand.
TTTGTTCTTCAAGATTTGAATTTACGGAATAAGTTGTTCCCTCGTATGAATAATTGGTTGCCCCGAAAGGGGCCGATTGTTTTTAACTTTGAAAGGGCTCGATATGGCCGATGCTACTGCTAAATACACTTTTCCATGTTCGGCAATTTTGTTGTCTTGTTCCCGGGCGGGTAGTAACTCGCGAGCTTTGCGTCTTAGAAGTTAACTTCTATTTTATTCAAAGTAAAAACAGTAATTACAGTTTCGGAGAGGTCTTTACTCCTGGGCGTACGGACTAATTCTGTCTTGAGAAATTGTGACGCGCTTTGCAACGGTGGACAAGGGGCTGTTCGAAGAATGTTATAAGGGAGCGTTACGGGTCGTCGCGGGGAGCGCGCTTTATGGTGAAAAGGCCCTTGAGGCCCACGTGCTGGCCAGCAGAGTTTTTCGGTTCCTAGGAACTACGGCCGTGGCGAATTTAATGAAGACACTTTCTAGCCACCGGGAAAGCGCTGCGGAAAGTTCAAGACACTGTTAGGTGTCTTTTACTGCAGTGTTTGTAATGCTGTACGTTTTCCGCAGACTGGAAAATGTCTTCACTAAATTCACCATGGCCATGTTTTCTGGGAACAGAAAAACTCTGATGGCCAGCACGTTGGCCTCAAGGGCTTTTCCACCATAAGCCGCTCCTCCCGTGGCGACCCGTAACTGTCCCTTATAACATTCTTCCAGTTAACCTTTGCCCACCGTTGCAAACCACGTCACAATTTCTCAAGCCAGAATCAGTCCGAACGCCCAGCAGTAAAGATCTATCCGACACTGTAATTGGTGTTTTCACTTTGAATAAAATAAGAGTTAACTTCTAAGGCGCAAAGCTCGTGAGATACTACCCGCTCAGGAACACAACGAAATTGCCGAACGTGGAAAAGTGCGTTTGGTATTAGCAGCGGTCATATCGAGCCCTTTGAAAGTTAAAGATAATCGGCCCCTTTCGGGGCAACCAATTATTTATACGTGGGAACAACGTATTTCGTAAATTCAAATCTTGAAGAGTAAAGTGACAGTGATCGTGCAATGATGGAAATTTTGTGAAACGAAATTCTTTCACCGTTTCAACCGAGACATCGGCTGTTGTGCATCATGTGTTTGTTCTTCGAATGGCCAGGATCGGTAGAATAACCTAGTGATAGTTGCCCTGCAGATAGTAAGTTTTGTCAAATAAAGTGAGTTCGCTGACCTGGCCGTAACATCATCTGTATTGCACTACGGGATATACCTACTTGCAATGGTCAGAATCGGTAGGATGACACAGCAACCTATTTTCGTCGAAGCAGGTTCATTTTTGGAGAAACGGGTGAATCTAATTTTAATTTTTGGCGAATCGTTTAAAATTCAACGTACGTTGTACTTGATAGACACGTTAGTTAGTCCGTTCTAATTCTTTTTTGTTCAATTAATAACGGCAAGTTAATTTAATTTATATTTTTGTTAATTTCCATTCATGAATGATGAATAATTCGATATTAACTTTTACTCCATGCTATACCGGCGCGTACTGTTCGGGGTGCCGGTCGAACTTTGCTACCTAGCACGACCGCCGTGGACCGTCCCTGAGCGCGGGCTCTACGCGCGCTCTGATTGCTCCGTGTTTCTCGTTAACAATTAAAAAACAAAGCGTCAGATGACATTTTGTCAAAGGAAATAGTTGTTCAGTTTCATCTCAGGAATCTCCCATTTCCAGCTCCTGCATCTTTTGCGGCTCCTACACCCTGTACAAAATCAAGGGTGGCGAAATGGCATATTCTTGCATTACAAGCTCTCATAGATGACTGAATAAATACTGTTACGTAATTACATAATCTTACAGAAAGACTGTACAACTCATATTATTGCAAGAGGAAAATATATTAAAACTCAATATTTTTCCATATAGCTTTAATTTTAATTTTTATATTTCGAAAGTTCTTTATATTTCTTACAAGAATATTTATGCTAATTCAATAAGTTCAGCAGATACGAAACGCAAGAAGTGTAGGTTTTCATCACTCCGAATTACACTCGTACTATTTTTTTACAGAGCGATTGAGAAAATACTTTGCTTCATTTCTAGTGAAGCGCGCAAAAGAAAAACTTCAAGTACTTACCTGGAATCGAATGAACGGACTGCTCCCCAATTCCTCCTTCATCTACTTGAAGATATACATTTTGTACAACTGTTGTAAGGGCCGAATGCTTTTCAGAAATGCCCGAGAAGTTAGCATGACGAGTATACGCGCCAGTTAAACCCATCTGTGGTAAATAAAAATCGGAATATAGCAAAAAACAAACATACGCTTTTATACAGGGTGTAACGTAAAAGGTGTAGGAGTCGGAAATGGGAGATTCCTGAGGCGAAACTGAACAACTTTTTCCTTTGACAAAATGTCGTCTGAAGCTTTGTTATTGAATTGTTAACGAAAAACGCTGAGCAATCAGAGCGCGCGTAGAGCCCGCGCTCAGGGACGGTCCACGGCGCGGCGTGCTAGGTAGCGACGTTCGACCGGCGCCCCGAACTGTACGTGCAGGTATAGCACGGAGTAAAAATTAACATTGAATTATTCATAATTAATTAATGGAAATTAACTAAAATATAAATGAAATTAATTTGCCGTTATCAATTGAAGAAAAAAGTATTAGAACGGACTAACTAACGTGTCTATCCAGTACAACGTACATTAAATTTTAAACAATTCGCCAACAACTAAAATTAGACTTACCCGTTTCTCCAAAAATGAACCTGCTTCGACGAAAATAGGTCACTGTGTCATCCTATCGATCCTGACCATTGTAAGTAGGTATCCCGTAGTGCAAGACAGCTGATGTTACGGCCTGGTCAGCGAACTCACTTTATTTGACAAAACTTACTACCTGCACGGCTACTATCACTGGGTTATTCTACCGATCCTGGCCACTCGAAGAACAAACACATGTTACACAACAGCTGATGTCTCGGTTGGAACAGTGAAAGAACTTCGTTTCACAAAGTTTCCATCATTGCACGATCACTGTGACTTTGCTCTTCAAGATTTGAATTTACGAAATAAGTTGTTCCCACGTATGACTAATTGGTTGCCCCGAAAGGGGCCGACTTTTTTTAACTTTGAAGCGGCTGGATACGGCCGCTGCTACTACCGAATACACTTTTCCACGTTCGGCAATTTCGTTGCTTGTTCCCGAGCGGGTGGTAACTCACGAGCTTTGCGTCTTAGAAGTTAACTCCTCTTTTATTCAAAGTAAAAACAGTAATTACAGTTTCGGAGAGATCTTTACTGCTGGGCGTTCGTACTAATTCTGTCTTGAGAAATTGAGACGCGCTTTGCAACGGTGGACAAGGGGCGGTTCGAAGAATGTTATAAGGGAGAGTTACAGGTCGTCGCGGGGAGCGCGCTTTATGGTGAAAAGGCCCTTGAGGCCCACGTGCTGGCCAGCAGAGTTTTGCGGTTCCTAGGAACCACGGCCGTGGCGAATTTAATGAAGACACTTTCTAGTCGCTGGGAAAGCGCTGCGGACCGTTCAAGACACTGTTAGATGTCTTTTACCACATCCTTTGTAATGCTATACCTTTTTCGGCGACTGGAAAATGTCTTCACTAAGTTCATCACGACCGAGTTTTCTGGGAACCGAAAAAATCTGCTGGTTAGCACGTGGGCCTCAAGGGCCTTTTCACCATAAACCGCTCCTCCCGTGGCGACCCGTAACTCTCCCGTATAACATTTTTCCAACTACCCCTTGTCCACCGTTGCAAACCGCGTCACAATTTCTCACGGAAGAATCAGTCCGAATGTCCAGCAATAAAGATCTCTCCGGTACTGCCATTGCTGTTTTTACTTTGAATAAAATAAGAGTTAACTTCTAAAACGCAAAGCTTGTCAGTTACTACCTGCTCGGGAACAAGACAACGAAATTGCCGAATATGGAAAAGTGTATTTAGCAGTAGCATCGGTCATATCGAGCCCTTTCAAAGTTAAAAACAATCGGCCCCTTTCGGGGCAACCAATTATTCATACGCGGGAACAACTTATTCCGTAAATTCAAATCTTGAATAGCAAAGTGACAGTAATCGTGTAATGATGGAAATTTTGTGAAACGAAGTTCTTTCACTGTTGCAACCGAGACATCGGTTGTTGTGCACCATGTGTTTATTCTTCGAGTGGCCAGGATCGGTAGAATAACCCAGTGATAGTTGCCGTGCAGGTAGTAGGTTTTATCAAATAAAGTGAGTTCGCTGACCTGGCCGTAACATCAGCTGTCTTGCACTACGGGATACCTACTTACAATGGTCAGGATCGATAGGATGACACAGTGACCTATTTTCGTCGAAGCAGGTTCATTTTTGGAGAAACGGGTAAGTCTAATTTTAGTTGTTGGCGAATTGTTTAAAATTTAATGTACGTTGTACTGGATAGACACGTTAGTTAGTCCGTTCTAATACTTTTTTCTTCAATTGATAACGGCAAATTAATTTCATTTATATTTTAGTTAATTTCCATTAATTAATTATGAATAATTCAATGTTAATTTTTACTCCGTGCTATACCTGCACGTACAGTTCGGGGCGCCGGTCGAACGTCGCTACCTAGCACGCCGCGCCGTGGTCCATCCCTGAGCGCGGGCTCTTCGCGCGCTCTGATTGCTCAGCGTTTTTCGTTAACAATTCAATAACAAAGCTTCAGACGACATTTTGTCAAAGGAAAAAGTTGTTCAGTTTCGCCTCAGGAATCTCCCATTTCCGGCTCCTACACCTTTTACGTTACACCCTGTATAGTTGCAGCTCATACATCATACCTTTTTTAAAGCATGGTCAAGAGTTTGTTGAGTCTGGATTGTGAACTTTGGTAAATATAAATGTACGTGGTGTATGGATCCATTGGTTAGAATCTCATTGAAATTAGACTCTTGCAGTTTTCGTTTGAGATTAACCAAGTTTTCAATTTTATTTGGAAGTACTATGATCATACTTAACTCGTCTCCCTGCATTCATCGTTTTTATAATACCACAGATGTCACAATCATTTTTAAAATTAACATTAGTTAAAATATATTCTTATTAATGATTTGATAAGAATATGATATGGGATACTATGAATTTGGAGAAGGAATATCTGTTCAATTTGGAGAATCAATTGCTTTTGCTAAAAGTACCTTGCATGGTATAACAATGAATTTTGAATCTACATGTGGAAGTTCACCGTGCATGTATTTGCCCTCTCTGTACATTATCTGAGTAAATGATGCTGGATGCATGGCTGAATGGAACGGCAACAACATAGTATGCGAATGCTTAAATGGATGTTTCCAGTGGCTCTTGAAATACAATGCACTAACGAGCACTAATGTTGTTTTATCATCTAGATCACCTATTTAAGAAAAAAAAACAATGAAACATTAGTGCACAGGAAACATTGCGCTTTCATAAGAAAATAACAAGTTACAAAACAGGAGAGACAATATTCTGAATAACATTATTTGTTCTTTGTTTGATCCATGTGTTAATGGTATTAGCAGCTGCTTTAGGGTCACAGAATCTCACTGATAGAGCAGTTGAGCGGAAATGATATCGAGTTAAGAACCTGTAAGTCGGATCCTTGCCAAGGAAGTCTGCTAGAAAAATTTTGCTTGCGAGCAGAAACATATTTTCGTCATCGCCCTGTATAAAAAAAATGTCAAAGGTACAATGCAGAAAACGTGATCAACAAATGAAAATGTAAAAGTTACGTAAAATGGGTTGACGGTTACCCTAAGCCTATCGATAGTCGCCTGAATACCAGATAGACCAATACGATCTGAAGATGGGAGGTGCAGCACGTTTTTGAACAGGGTTTCAGTCTCTCCACGAGACCCATACGCAGCCATGGCAAGAACAATAGCTGCGCCCAATGGAGACATTACAGTGTCGCCCCATGGCAGACCTTCTTCTACAAAACTCTGTCAGGTATTTACATATCACCTTGAAGAAGTAGCCAATTTTTTCTCTTCAGTGTTTTTACTACATTTTCTTACCCGAAAGAGCGTAGTGTTTGATTGTCCTGTACTATTTGCAACAGCACGGAGTGCTGCATTGCTTTGTGCCTTTGCTGTTGTTATTAGGAGAAGACCTGATAGCAGGAGACTTCCTTTTACTGAAAAAAAACGTATTAAACAATTGTTATCTCAAATAAGTTTATACTTATGCTACATGAATAAAAAATGTTAACAGCAAAGCGTAACATTGAAAGCTATAAAAAAGAAAGTAATATGTACAGGATGATGCACCTAACTTGACGAATAGAAATTACTAGCAAATTACTTGCTGTATAAAAAAATATTTCAAAGAAAAGTTGCATGGTATCATGGGGCACATATAAGTATTATAAATAGTTCACTTTTTACTAATTTATATTGCTATCGAAATCTGAAGGTCGCCTTCAGTTTTTTAAATGGAATGCTGAATCTTTCTCCACGAATTTCAGAAAGAGGTCAAATTCTGAGTAAAACCGTACTAAACATGTGGTGTCTAAAATTAATAGGTACTGAGATATTCACAAATAAATCACGTTGCATATGGAAATCATATTCAGTCAGTGAGAATTCAACTATGATACACCGAACGACTTTTTTTGCAAAGATAGATTATTTACTATATATACTTGTAATTTACAAAAATGATATGCCTCTTTGTCATACTGCTTTGGTTAAATATCAGGGGCTAAAGAATAAATTTTCAGCTTCTGCGCGCTAGATGAATGACGCGTCATAAATTTAAATGTTGAACCACAAGTAAGCTTAGGGTATAGGGTTCTTTAGCCTTTCAAACTACAAACTGTCAGAGTAGCCGTGTTACCAATGGGCACAAGAAGATTGCTCAAGGGTGAAGAAGCTCAGTGATTTGCAAGAAATGTCAACGCCTTTGTAGCGGCTGACCTTAGCAATAAACGGACAGATCATCGTGCAAACGGCTAGCACGATCTATTGTTTGCAAGCGACCAAGCTATTTTTGAGAAAGTCGTTTTTAGGTAGGGGAAAAGTCAGCCGAGGGTAGGTTTGGCAACGCAGCGGAATTTCTTCAGGAACCTTTATCTTTCGGCTGCGTGGTCACCGGCTGCTGGCCTTAGAAACGCGGGTCCTTCGGAAATTCTCAGTTTATGATTACTGCAATTTGCTATTGAGGTCGTACTAGAAAACTACTAATAAACATACCATGTGCAAATTATAAAAGCGACTTTCTCAAAAATAGCTTGACGACTTGCAAACCATAAACCGAGCTAGCCGTTTGCACGAAAATCTGTCCATTTATTGCTACGGCCAGCCGCTATAGTCTGTGTGGGAGTGCTATAATCATTAGAAACCAGTAACAAGGTGTAAGCAGTGTGAATTACAAATCCGTGTTATAAATAACCTTCCTTTGTAGACAGAGTTGTTCTGTCTGCCATACTCGGGCTTCCGTTCACTGAGCGCAATTTTCAAATACTAAACAATTTATTTGCGAATATTTCAGTAACTGTTAGTTTTAGGCACAACTTGTTATAATACTTTAAACAATGTTTAAAATCTTAAATAAAAAGTTAAAGGTAGCCTTTAGATCTTAACGAAAATATAAAGCGCTAAAAAATGATCTGTTTAATTATATGTCTCCTTTGATACTATGCAGCTTTTGTTTGAGACATTTTTTCACACAGCAAGTAGTTTGCGAGCAAGGCTAAGTACAGACTTGCGTCACGTGATACGTGTCATCGTAGAAGTGTGAATCGGCATATTTCTATTAGTTTAAATCTATTGTTTGCATACTGCAGACACGTCACACATTTACGGCGTTCTAGTCATTGATACGTGTACGGGCTGTCCTCAATTTCACAGTGCGCTACATTTGTAGTGTCACGTGCATAGAACATATCGCCGTATCATCTGCTGTTATCTCAAGGGCTGGGCGTCGCCATTCCCAGGCGCATCCGGTTTTCGTCAAAGTAGTGGTGTATCCATTTACACTGTTAGAGTATTTACAATAAGAGCGTGACAACAGTGTTCAGACTGTTGTCGTGTTACGAGCTATAACGTTATTTCGCATGACATTCCAAAACTGTGAGCCGGCACGTTTTTATTGCTTTAAATCGGTTGGCGACACATTGCTGTCATGTTACACATTCACGGATTTCATGCATAGCCACGTGTCAATGGTACGTGCGTCACACAGGCAAGTCCAACCACTTGGCAAATTTGTACTAATGTTGTGGTCAAAATAATACATTGGCTGCAGAGTTATGCATTATTGTAATACAAATTTATCCGTATAACATTTGGAATAAATGATTGGAATACAATTTTATTCCGATAATATTAGGAATACATTCCTGGAATTCAATTTTGTTGGAATGCAAAGTATATGACTCACTGATGTGTAATCATTTTAATATTACGTTCTGTGTAATATAAATGTTTGAAATGTTAATGAGTCTTTAGCACGAGAAATGAATAATAACATTATGTTATTTAATACATTATTTAAATAAATGGAACTTTCCAAATTTATTTTTATATATGTTTAATACTTTGCGAGATATTTAAACAAATACGGTTTGTACCCTCAACTTCGAGAATGACTTTCATCCCTCCAATATGTCCGTTTGTGCATAAAAAATATGGGTTTTATATTTTTATCAGAACTACCTTTTCTCAAAATTAAAAAAAAAACTATTTTTCCGTTCGATACAAACTTTTATTAAAGAGGTCGAGACGTATCTATATCAGCTAGTGCTAGCGATGCCAGAAAAGGGTGTTCAGAGTGTACACGGGGTGCAACGTAAAAGGTGTAGGAGCCGGAAATGGGAGATTCCTGAGGCGAAACTGAGCAACTTATTCCTATACGAAAATGTCGTCTGAGGCTTTGTTTTTGAATTGTTAACGAAAAACGCTGAGCAATCAGAGCGCGCGTAGAGCCCGCGCTCAGGGATGATCCACGGCGCGTCGCGCTAGGCAGCGACGTCCGACCGGCGACCCGAACAGTACGCGCCGGTATAGCACGGAGCAAAAGTTAACATCGAATTATTAATTATTAGTGAATGGAACTTAACTAAAATATAAATGAAACTAATTTGCTCTCATGAATTGAACAAAAAGGTATTAGAACCGACTAACTAACGTGTCTATCAAGTACAACGTACGTTAAATTTTAAACAATTCGCCAAAAATTAAAATGAGACTTACCCGTTTCTCCAAAAATGAACCTGCTACGACGAAAATAGGTCAATGTGTCATCCTGCCGAACCAGACCATTGAAAGTAGGTATCCCATAGTGCAAGACTGCTGATGTTACGACCAGGTCAGCGAACTCACTTTATTTGAGAAAATTTACTACCTGCACGGCAACTATCACTGGGTTATTCTACCGTTTCACAAAATTTCCATTATTGCGCGATCACTGTCACTTTACCCTTCAAGATTTGAATTTACGAAATAAGTTGTTTCCGCGTATGAATAATTGGTTGTCCCGAAAGGGGCCGATTATCTTTAACTTTGAAAGGGCTCGATATGACCGCTGTTACTACCAAATGCACTTTTCCACGTTCGGCAATTTCGTTGTGTTCCCGAGAGGGTAGTAACTCACGAGCTTTGCGTTTTGGAACCTAGCTCTTATTTTATTGGAAGTCAAAACCGCAATTACAGCGTCGGAGAGATCTTTACTGCTCGATGTTAGGACAGGTTCTGTTTTGAGAAATTGTGACGCTTTATGGTGAAAAGGCCCTTGAGGCCCACGTGCTGGCCAGCAGAGTTTCTCGGTCCCCAGAAAACACGGCCATGGTGAATTTAGTGAAAACACTTTCCAGTCCCCGGAAAAGGTATAGCATTACCAAGAATGTAATAAAAGATGTAGCATCTCGGAGAATGTAACAGTGTCTTGAACGCTCCGCGGTGCTTTCCCGGCGATTGGAAAATGTCTCCATTAAATTCGCCACGGCCGTGGTTCCTGGGAACCGAAAAACTCTGTTGGCCAGCACCTGGGCCTCAAGGGCCTTTCCACCATAAACCGCTCCTCCCGTGACAACCCGCAACTCTCCCTTATGTAGGAAATTTTCGAGTCGAAGAGTCGATGCAGGGCGGAAGATCGAAACAAAAGGGATGAGTTTATGGTGCAGACGTGACACTTAGTCAATTAGAAGGCTTAAAGAAACAGCAACGGTTTCAAAAATTTGTCAAGAGCCCTCCAAGTTTCTATAGTGATAGACGCACCATAAACTCACAGATGGAAAAACCCAAGTGACCGGTGAAAGCGAGAGACGATGGGTTTTTCACGGTCAAAAACCTTCCCTTGCTCCGTGGACTTCGGAGAGCAAGTTTTTAAGCGGAAATGCGTGCGATTGGGTGACTTCGCAAAACGCCCACTTTAGAATAGGAATAAGTAGACGTAGCGAGACGCGTTTTTTCCAGAGATATACACCTATCGATCTATCGACGAATTGTTGTAACGATTGCGAAAGAACTCCGCGACAAGTAAAACCCATCGTAACTGATCCTTACAATACGTGAACAATATACAGGGTGTCCCAGAAATATCGGAAGAGCCGAAGAGGGGCGATAGCTGAGGTGATTCTGAACACCTTTTTCCTTTGCGAAAATGTTGTTTGAGGCTTCGTTTTTAAATGGTTAACGAAAAACATTGACTAATCAGAGCGCACGTAGAGCCCGCGCTCAGTGACGGCGCACGACGCGTCGTGCTAGGTAGCGACGTACGACCGTCGCCCCGAACAGAACGCGCTGGTATAGCACGAAGCAAAAGTTAACGTCGAATTATTCATTATTTATTAATGGAAATTAACTAAAATACAATCGAAACCAATTTGTCGTTATCAGTTGAAGAAAAAAGAATTAGAATCGACTGATTAACGAGTCTATCAAGTACGACGTATGTTACATTTTAAACAATTCACCAACTATTGGAATTAGTCTTACCTGTTTCTCCAGAAATGAACCTGCTTCGACGAAAATGGGTCACTGTCATTCTACCGATCATTCGAAAACGTAACACGAACTACACAACAGCTGATTTTACGATCAGGTCAACGAACTCACTGCACTTGACACAGCTTACCACTTGAACGATAACCGTCACTGGATCATTCTACCGATCCGGATCATTCGAAAACGTAACACGCGGTTCACAACAGCTGATGATCCACGGCCAGGTCGGTCATCTCACTTCACTTCCCGAATTTTACTTCGCTGCACGACCGTTGTAATTTTTACGAGGGCGTAACACAACCTTCTGCAAAAATTTTAGGGGGTGATTCTACGGGCCAAAATAAAGCGAAAATCAAGAACGACAATTTTGCATTTGAGGCTTTGTTAACAAGATACCGGTGTTTGAAAAACCGGGCAGCTGCGTTCAGTGGCAGTCATTCGCTACATGGAAGAGAAACCATGACCTACCGCACCGTGTAATCTGATACCCAAAAGGCACACGTTTTACGTCGCACAGCATTCAACCTGCTTACTTGTAAAAATCCACATGGGCATATCGAAACCCGCCCAATGGGATTATCAAGTAAAAAGGGTGACGGCCTTCAATCCACAATTTTTCACGAGGGATCCAACTACTAACATCCAAATACTATGCGTACACGCGACTGTCCTATCTGCGAGTGTCCACGATTTGCACTAAACTTATTATTCCACTAGAATGCTTAAATCGTTCCGCATCCGACGCCGTACAAGCAGCAACTGTCTCGATCGACTAGAAATAATGATCTACCGATGCATGCCGAATCGTCGGGAGTCGTATTTGCGTCGTCAGCAGAAAAGGGCAACACTGTTGCCCCTTTCTACGGCTGAAAGAATAACAAATGCCGCCGAACGATTTACCTAGACGCGGCTCCCGACGATTCGGCATGCATCGGTAGATCATTATTTCTAGTCGATCGAGACAGTTGCTGCTTGTACGGCGTCGGATGCGGAACGATTTAAACATTCTAGTGGAATAATAAGTTTAGTGCAAATCGTGGACACTCGCAGATAGGACAGTCGCGTGTACGCATAGTATTTGGATGTTAGTAGTTGGATCCCTCGTGAAAAATTGTGGATTGAAGGCCGTCACCCTTTTTACTTGATAATCCCATTGGGCGGGTTTCGATATGCCCATGTGGATTTTTACAAGTAAGCAGGTTGAATGCTGTGCGACGTAAAACGTGTGCCTTTTGGGTATCAGATTACACGGTGCGGTAGGTCATGGTTTCTCTTCCATGTAGCGAATGACTGCCACTGAACGCAGCTGCCCGGTTTTTCAAACACCGGTATCTTGTTAACAAAGCCTCAAATGCAAAATTGTCGTTCTTGATTTTCGCTTTATTTTGGCCCGTAGAATCACCCTCTAAAATTTTTGCAGAAGGTTGTGTTACGCCCTCGTAAAAATTACAACGGTCGTGCAGCGAAGTAAAATTCGGGAAGTGAAGTGAGATGACCGACCTGGCCGTGGATCATCAGCTGTTGTGAACCGCGTGTTACGTTTTCGAATGATCCGGATCGGTAGAATGATCCAGTGACGGTTATCGTTCAAGTGGTAAGCTGTGTCAAGTGCAGTGAGTTCGTTGACCTGATCGTAAAATCAGCTGTTGTGTAGTTCGTGTTACGTTTTCGAATGATCGGTAGAATGACAGTGACCCATTTTCGTCGAAGCAGGTTCATTTCTGGAGAAACAGGTAAGACTAATTCCAATAGTTGGTGAATTGTTTAAAATGTAACATACGTCGTACTTGATAGACTCGTTAATCAGTCGATTCTAATTCTTTTTTCTTCAACTGATAACGACAAATTGGTTTCGATTGTATTTTAGTTAATTTCCATTAATAAATAATGAATAATTCGACGTTAACTTTTGCTTCGTGCTATACCAGCGCGTTCTGTTCGGGGCGACGGTCGTACGTCGCTACCTAGCACGACGCGTCGTGCGCCGTCACTGAGCGCGGGCTCTACGTGCGCTCTGATTAGTCAATGTTTTTCGTTAACCATTTAAAAACGAAGCCTCAAACAACATTTTCGCAAAGGAAAAAGGTGTTCAGAATCACCTCAGCTATCGCCCCTCTTCGGCTCTTCCGATAGTTCTGGGACACCCTGTATACATCCTTGTTTAATCGTTGAACCTGACACAGTATAATTTTAGAAGCCCCTCTCGACCTTCCTACACTTATAACATTTTTGCAACTAGCCTCAGTCCACCGTTGCAAACCGCGTCACAATTTCACAAGACAGAATCAGTCCGAACACACAGCAGTTAAGATCTCTTCGACACTGTAATTACTGTTTTTACTTTGAATAAAATAATAGTTAACTTCGAAGATGCAAAGCTCGTGAGTTACTACCCGCTCGGGAACACGACAACGAAATTGCCGAACGTGGAAAAGTGCATTTGGTAGTAGCAGCGACCATATCCAGCCCCTTCAAAGTTAAAGATAATCGGCCCCTTTCGGGGCAACCAATTATTCATACGTGGGAACAACTTATTTCGTAAATTCAAATCTTGAAGCGTAAAGTGACAGTGATCGTGCAATGATGGGAATGCTGTGAAACGAAGTTGTTTCTCTGTTCCAATCGAGACATCGGCCGTGGTACAGCATGTGTACGTTTTGTCAAATCAAGTAAGTTCGTTGGCCTGCCCGTAACATCAGCTGCCTTACACTGCGGGATACCTACCTACTATGCTCAGAATCGGTAGGATGATACAGTGACCTATTTTCGTCGAAGCAGGTTCATTTTTGGAGAAACGGGTAAATCTAATTTTAATTGCTGACAAATTGTTTAAAATTTAACGTACGTTGTACTTGATAGACATGTTAGTTAGTCCGTTCTAATACTTTTTTGTTCAATTGATAACGGCAAATTAATTTCATTTATATTTTAGTTAATTTCCATTCACGAATAATGAATAATTCGATGTTAACATTTACTCCGTGCTATACCGGCGCGTACTGTTGAGGGCGCCGGTCGAACGTCGCTACCTAGCACGACGCGCCGTGGACCGTCCCTGAGCGCGGGCCCTACCCGCGCTCTGAGTGGCCAGTGTTTTTCGTTAACAACTCTAAAAGAGAGCCTCAGACGACATTTCGTCAATGGAGAAAGTTGTTCAGTTTCTCTTCAGGAGTCTCCCATTCCCGGCTCCTACACCTTTTACGTTACACTCTGTTTTTCAGAAATAGAGAAACCTTCTTCAAAATGTGTGAAAATTCTAGGGTTTATGTAAGTTATTAGTAATGGGGGTTGATATACAGGGTGTAACGCAACCCTCTGCAATTATTTTAAGAGGTGATTCTACAGGCCAAAATAAAGCGAAAATCAAGAGTGATAATTTTTCGTTTGAGGCTTTGTTTGCAAGATACCGATGTGTAAAAAAACGGCGTTCGCACGCCTGCCAATAGGCAATTTGACGCGTGAGGCTCGAGTCAAACAGCTACGTTCAGTGGTAGTCGTTCCCTACGACGCCGCAGGAACCATGACCTACCGCACCGTTAAATCTGACACTCAGAAGGCACACGCCTTACGATGTATAGCATTCAACCTGCTTACTTGTAAAAATCCACATGGGCATATCGAAACCCGCCCAATGGGATTATCAAGTAAAGAGGGTGACGGACTTCAATCCACAATTTTCTTCTCAAAAAATAATTCACATTCACTGCGATTGTTCCGTCCGCAAGTGTCTATGCGTACACGCGATTGTTTCGTCCGCGATTGTTCAGAATACACCCTTCGCCGCAGACATTTTCAGCAGACGAAGATCACGATTCCAAGATTTGCACTAAACTTATTATTCCAGGAGATGTTCCTCGTGTCCACTCGCTTGAATGCAGTGATTCAATCTTTGATGCAAATCGTGTCACAGATTTCGGAAGTCTGTTATTATTGTCAGAGAACATCATCATGTAGTCGTATTCCGCAAATGTACACGGCCCTTTGGACACTGAGCACCACCACTATCACCGAACGTAACCGATTGTAACAAAAAGTAGCTTTAAAATTGAGATTGACGTCTAGAAATTGGAATAACTTGACATTGAGATTGCGTATCTAGAAATTGAATGAAGTTCTCAGAATTAGACTTAATTAAAAATCGAGGGTAATAACAATAGAACTAAATGCAATATTAAATCTATGCCGAATACTAAAATTCAAAGTACAACTGGAATTTTTAAACCATTCCGTATTCAACAGCGTACAAACAGCAACTGCTTCGATAGTGTAGAAATAATGTTCAACCGATGCACGCCAAATCGTCACAAGTCATCGATAGGGCAACACTGTTGCCCCTTTCTACGGCCGAAAGAATAACAAATACTTCGACACTCTTTCCGTAGATACGACTCGCGACGATTCGGCACGCATCGGTTGATCGTTATTTCTAGACGATCGAGACAGTTGCTGCTTGTACGACGTTGAATACGGAACGGTTTAAACATTCCAGTTGTACTTTAAGTTTTAGTATTTAATGTTGCGTTTATTTCTATTGTCATTACTTTCGTTTTTTAATTTAGGTTGGTTCTTAGAACTTGATTATTTCAATTTCTAGATACATCATGCCAATCTTAAAACTACTTCTTCTTGCAATTGATTATGTGCGGTGATAGTAGTACCAGATGTCCAAAGGCTCCTGTACATTTGCGAAATACGCTAACATGATGATGTCCTCTGACAATAATAACAGACTTTCGGAAATTGTGACACGACTTGCGTGATAGAGTTGAACCACTGTCTTCAAGCGGATGGTGGAAGCGAGGAACATCGCCTGGAATAATAAGTTTAGTGCAAATCGTGGACACTCGCTGATGGGTCAGTCGCATGTGTATTTGGTTTTTGAGAAGAAAATTGTTGATTGAAGTCCATCACCCTCTTTACTTGATAATCCCATTGGGCGGGTTTCGATATGCCCATGTGGATTTTTACAAGTAAGCAGGTTGAATGCTATACATCGTAAGGCGTGTGCCTTCTGAGTGTCAGATTTAACGGTGCGGTAGGTCATGGTTCCTGCGGCGTCGTAGGGAACGACTACCACTGAACGTAGCTGTTTGACTCGAGCCTCACGCGTCAAATTGCCTATCGGCAGGCGTGCGAACGCCGTTTTTTTACACATCGGTATCTTGCAAACAAAGCCTCAAACGAAAAATTATCACTCTTGATTTTCGCTTTATTTTGGCCTGTTAAATCACCCGTTAAAATATTTGCAGAGGGTTGTGTTACACCGTGTATAAACAGACTCAATTTATGTTACGATAAAAATGCATATAAATCAAAAGGACAAATAAAAATCAGACGGGAATCGTGCCTTTCAGCGTATTGTATTATATTTGACAGAAATTTTCTATATTTTTGACTATTCCTTATTTGTAATAAAATCGCGTAATTTATTTTTATATTAGTACATTATTTGCGTAATTCTGTGCCAGTGTGATTAACATGTTTCTGGGCTCTTTTAGGCTTGTCTTATTTAGACAGGGAGTATATTGAATTGAAGGACGTTTGAAGGAAGAGGACTATTTGAAATTGAAATTTGACTGTAATTCCGAAGGGAAACCTGTTGCCGATGGACATGAAAAATGGACGGGAGGACGGTGAAAGCTGGAGGACACTAAATATAAAATTTTAGGTCCAGGTACTCAATAGTTTCCGAAATATTAATCAAAAACTTAAAGTACAATTCGGTAAATTGAATTCTTCATATACAGAAACAGCTGACACAGCCGTCTTCGCTGTAGCAGCCGCCGTTGTCGAGTGTTCAGCAACTGGCAACACAATAAAGATACCGCCCTCACAATCTATAGGGTGTCCCGCGCAAAAGTTCTGAGTCGGCCGGTACGGATTCGAGCCGCTCTACGTAGAGTTCAAGTTATTAGCTACACGACATGCAATTCGAGCTATGAGCGTATTATTTATGCGGAAAAAAGGGTATTAGTTACATTTGGGCATATATTTTTACCGGCCGCCAGTAGGCGGCCGGCACCGCTTGAACAGTGGTCGCATCCTCGAAATTGTTTGTCGCAAACTGTTAGTACTACTCAAACACTAGTAATACGGAAACTGTAAGTAATTGTTATACCTGAGGCCGTATCGCATGTAGGAAACATCCCTTGCGTGTCAAAAGTTTCAACTGGCTTGGTCCTCCCCGTTCCCCGCCAACCATACCAAATGGTATAGTCGGATAAGGGGGTCAGAAGTGCTCCTACACCAAATTCGATTGGCCATGGGTCATTCGATAGTTTATCCAAAAAGAACATTGTGTGCCAAGTTTCAGCTCAGTATCACGGCTAGAGAGAGGGAGTGGGGGGGGGGGGAGGGTAGTTATGAAGGCTATGAAAGATAAAGAAACGCCAAAAAATGCTGAATATTTATTTCAAGATAAACACAATGGACACACAAAGTGAAATATATAAGGATCTCATTCCATTTTAAGCAATCCGGCTTTTTATTCCAATAATGGCTTGAAATTGCCAATAATGTTGGACTGCGAAATAGAACGGTCTGTTAACTTCGAAGGTTACAGCCTCAGTTGGCGGAGAAGCAGGGTCAGAAGAATCTTCGTCTTCTACAAAGGAACAAATATGGTCCATTTAAATATTAACCATGTCTGTATCTCTCTACTTCTTTAAAACTGTCTAATACCCAACCATTTGATGACAATGTGTAGTAATTTCCACGTTAACTGCGGTAAACTGCGAATTTAACAAGTACTGCGGGAAAGATGTTAATTGACAGACTCTGTATAATGTAGGAAAAAAATCAAACATGGTGACATGACATATTTTTGTGTTGCAAATTTTCATAGATGACTGAATAAATATTCTTACGTAATTGGTTAATCATACCGAAAGTCTATGTAATTCATATTATTGCAAGAGAAGAATATATAAAAACTCAATATTTTTCTATGTAGTTTCAATATTAATTTTTGTGTTTCGAAAGTATTTTACCTTTTTCACAAGAATGTGTATATTAATTCAATACTTTTAGCAGATAGACAAACCAAGAACTATACATTTGCATTATACAGAATTACAGTCGTACTATTTCTTTGTTAAGCGATTGAGAAAACATTTTGCTTCATTTCATGTAAAGCCGCACAAAAGGAAAACTTCAAGTACTTACCTGGAATCGAACCAGCGAACTGTTCCCCAGTTCCTCCTTCATCTACTTGGAGATATAGATTTTGTGCAACTGTTGTAAGGGTCAAATGTTTTTCAGAAATGCCAGAAAAGTTAGCGCGATGAGTATACAAATCAGCTAAACCCATCTGTGGTAAATAACAATCGGAATATAGCAAAAAATAAACATACGCTTTTAAATAGTTGCACCTTGTATTTCATACCTTTTTTAAAACATCGTCGAGAGTTTGTTGAGTCTGGATTATGAACTTTGGCAAATATAAATGCACGTGACGTTTGGATCCGGAGGTCTCAATCTCATTGAAATTAGATTCTAGCAATTTTCGTTTGAGATCGACGAACTTTTCAATTTTGTTTGGAAGTACAATGATCATACTGAACTCGTCTCCCTGCATTCATCGTTTTTATGATACCATAGATGTCCCATTCTTTTTTAAAATTAACATTAGTTTAAATATATTGTTATTAATGATTTAATAAGGACACGATATGAAATGTTAATAATTTAATTTTTAAGTATTTTCAATTTGAAGAAGGAATCAGTTTCTTTAGTTAAAAGTACCTTGCATGGTATAACGACGAATTTGGAATCTACATGTGGTAATTCACCGTGTATATATGTACCCTCTCTGTACATTGTCTGAGTAAATGATACTGGATGCATGGTAGAATGGAATGGCAACAACTTAGTATAGAAAGGGTTGAATGGATGTTTCCAGTGACTCTTGAAATATATTGCATTAACGAGTACTAATGATGTTTGTCGACACAGATTATCTATTTAAGAAATGCATGAAACATCAGTGCGCGGAAATATTGTGCTTTCATAAAAAAAGAATAATTTACAAACCGGGAGAGACAATATTCTGAATAACATTATCTGTTTTTTGTTGAACCCATGTATTAATGGTATTGGCAGCTGCTTTCGGGTGAAAAGTGCTCACTGACCCAGCAGTTGAGCGGAAGTAAGATCGTGTTAACTCTTTATAACTCGGAATCACGTCAGCAAAGTCCCCTACAAAAATTTTGCTTGCGAGCAGAAATGCATTTTCTTCATCGTCCTGTATTAAAAAAATATCGAATACGTAATGTGGGAAAAGTGAGCAACAAATGAAAATGTAAAAGTTATGTAAAATGGGTTGACAGTTACCCTGAGTATATCGATATACGACTGATAAGAACCTAGACTAACGCGATTTGAAGGTGGGAGGTTCAGCAAGTTTTTCAACTGGCGTTCTGTTTCTCCACGAGCCCCATATGCAGCCATTGCAAGGACAACATTTGCGCCGTATACAGACGTTATAGCATCGCAATGTGCTAGACTTTTTTCTTGAAAAATCTATTATGTATTTAGATTTCAACTTGAACAAGTAGGCAATTTTTTCTCTTCAATTTTTTTATACTGCATCTTCTTACCTCAAAGGGTCTAGGAGGCGATTGATCTGTACTATTTGCAACAGCACGGAGTGTATCATTACTGTGTGCCTTTGCTGTTGTTATTAAGAGAAGACCCGCTAGCAGGAGAGTTCCTTCTACTGAAATACGTATTAAAAAATTATTATTTCAAATAAGTTTATACTTATGCTACATAAATAAAAAATGTTAACAGCAAAGCGTAACATTGAAAGCTAGAAAAAAGAAAGTAATATATACAGGGTGATGCACCTAACTTGACGAATAGAAATTACTAGCAAATTACTTGCTGTATAAAAAAATATTTCAAAGAAAAGTTGCATAGTATCATGGGGGACATATAAGTATTATAAATAGTTCACTTTTTACTAATTTATATTGTTATTGAAACCTGAAGGTCGCCTTCAGTTTTTTAAATGGAATGCTGAATCTTTCCCCACGAGTTTCAGAAAGAGGTCAAATTATGAGTAAAAACGTACTAAACATGTGGTGTCTAAAATTAATAGTTACTGAGATATTCATAAATAAATCACGTTGCATATGGAAATCATATTCAGTCAGTGAGAATTCAACTATGATAGACAGAACGACTTTGTTTATAAAGATAGATTATTTACTACATAGACTTGTAATTTACAAAAATAATATGCCTCTTTATCATACTGCGTTGGTCAGATATTAGGGGCTACAAATGAAATGTTCAACTCCTGCATGCGAGATGAATCACGCGCCATAAATTTGCATCTTAAACTACAAGCAAGCTTGGAATATAGGGTTCTTCAGCCTTTCAAACTAAGAAATGTCAAGGTAGCCATGTTGCCAATGGGCACCAGAAGATTGCCCAATGGTGAAGAAACTCACGGATTTGCAAGAAATATTAACGACCTCCACTCAGAATTGGTAGAAAATGCAAGATGAGCGTTGCATTTGTATCTGTCCACCTTGATAGTCTCTATGGTAGTGCTATAATCATTAAAAACGAGTTTCAAGATATAATAAGTGTGAATTACAAGTCAGTGTCATAAATGACCTTCCTTTGTAGACAAAGTCGTTCTATCATATTCGCGCTTCTGTTCGGTAACCGTAATTTTCAACTAGAAAAGAATTTATTTGCGAATATTTTAGTAACTATTACTTTTGGGTAGCACTTATTATAATACTTCAAACAATTTCTGAATCTTTTATGTAAATAAAAAATTGAAGGTGGTCTTAATGGGGCAAACTCCTTTCGGGTCTATTCCGAATCGATCGAAGCGGTGTTTCGAGAAAACGTGCATTAGTGAAAACATATAATTTGAACATGAGACATTTGAAAATGTGTCATCTGGCCTTATCTTGTTGAATTATAACCGAGAAGTGCGAAGGAATAGTTGCCAAATCGCATCGTAGAGGAGTTCTGTCATGCTGTTATTGCACCAAGTACAATTTTATTCATCAGGAAATCTCTACTGAATCCATCTTAAGCCGATATTTTGACTTGTAACGGCTAAGGAGTGGTCGAAAGACTGAGCGGAAAATTATGGAGTATGGATTAGGAGAGCGTTTCGTCCTGGGATTGCTAGAGGACTCGTCAGTAAGGCTACCTAGCAGGCCCTTGCCATAGATGTCGGGATAGTGAGGGATAGTCGCAGGATGTTTATATAGGTCCTGATTTCGGGGCGACTACTTTCGAGAGAAAGTGGCAGCTCGCGTCAAACTCTATAGTGGCAGGAGTTGAAGGTCGCTACAGATTCATATTGAATATACAGGGTGTAACGCAACCCTCTGCAAATATTTTAAGGGGTGATTCTACAGGCCAAAATAAAGCGAAAATCAAGAATGAAAATTTTGCATTTGGGGCTTTGTTAAAAAGATACCGATGTTTAAAAAAACGCGGTGGAAACGCCTGCCCGTAGGCAATTTGACGGGCAGCGGCTCCAGTCCGGCAGCTGCGTTCAGTGGTATTCGCTACATGGGAGAGAAACCATGACCTACTGCACCGCGTAATCTGACACCCAAAAGGCACACGTTTTACAATGTACAGCATTCAACCTACTTATTTGTAAAAATCCACATGGGCACATCAAAACCCACCCAATGGGATTATCAAGTAAAGAGGGTGATGGCCTCCAATCCACAATTTTCTTCTCAAAAACCAAATACACATGCACCACAATTGTCGCGGCCGCGAATGTCTATGCGTACACGCGACTGTCGTATCTGCCTGCGAGTGTCCACGATTTGCACTAAACTTATGATTCCACTAGAATGCCTATATCGTTCCGTATTCAACGTCGTACAAGCAGCAACTGTCTCGATCGTCTAACCTAACCTAACCTACCGGCAGGCGTTTTCATCGCGTTTTTAAAACATCGGTATCTTATTAACAAAGCCCCAAATGCAAAATTTTCATTCTTGATTTTCGTTTTCTTTTGGTCTGTAGAATCACTCCTTAAAATATTTGCAGAGGGTTGCGTGACAAACTGTAGAAAAGAACGGCGCGAGTGGGAGCGAAAGAGTATCGACAAGGAAACAATACATCTTTACTACCGCGTTTGGCCGAAGAACTTTGACTAACAGCGACCTCTATACGTCAATCATTTTATATTGTATATATAGCCAATAATTGTACACTTATATATAATATTTATATATAAAATTTTTGACGCATAGGGGTTTCTATTAGTAAAAGTTCTTCCGCATAACATTCGGTATAACGTATATATTTGTCAATAATTTTATACATTTATATACGTACAGGGTGTTCTGTTACTGTATGGCAATATTTTAAGGAGCGATTGCTGAGACAATTTTAAAAAACTTTTTCTTTTGTCTAAAAACGGTGGTTAAAGCTTCGTTTTCGAATGATTAACGAAAAACGCTGACCAATCAGGGCGCATGTAGAGTGCGTGCTCGGCCGAGAGAAGATCGTGGTACGCTTAACTACAGCCTTGAACGCCTTTTGGGCTAAGCGCGCGATCTACACACGCTCTGATTGGTCAGCGTTTTTCGTTAATCATTAAGAAACCAAGCTTTAACCACCGTTTTGACAAAAGAAAAAGTTTCTCAGAGTTGCCTCAGAAATTACCTCTTACAATATTGACATTTAGATGCAGAAGACCCTATACAGGGTATAACGCAACAGTATGCAAATATTTTAAGGGATGATTTAACAGGCCAAAATAAAGCGAAAATCAAGAGTGATAATTTTTCGTTTGAGGCTTTGTTTACGAGATACCGATGTGTAAAAAAACTGCGTTCGAACGCCTGCCGATAGGCAATTTGACGCGTGAGGCTCGAGTCAAACAGCTACGTTCAGTGGTAGTCGTTCCCTACGACGCCGCAGGAACCATGACCTACCACACCGTTAAATCTGACACTCAGAAGGCACACGCCTTACGATGTATAGCATTCAACCTGCTTACTTGTAAAAATCCACATGGGCATATCGAAACCCGACCAATGGGATTAACAAGTAAAGAGGGTGATGGACTTCAATCAACAATTTTCTTCTCAAAAACCAAATACACATGCGAATGACCCATCAGCAATTGTCCACGATTTGCACTAAACTTATTATTCCAGGCGATGTTCCTCGCTTCCACTATCCGCTTGAAGACAGTGGTTCAACTCTATCACGCAAGTCGTGTCACAATTTCCGAAAGTCTGTTATTATTGTCAGAGGACATCATCATGTTAGTGTATTTAGCAAATGTACACGAGCCTTTGGACATCTGGTACCACTATCACCGCACATAACCGATTGTAACAAAAAGTAGCTTTAAAATTGAGATTGCGTATCTAAAAATTGAACTAATTCAGTTCTAAGAATTAGACTAAATTAAAAATCGAGAGTAATAGCAATAGAACTAAATACAATATTAAATCTATGCCGAATAGTAAAATTCAAAGTACAACTGGAATGTTTATATCGGTCCGTAGTCAACGTCGTACAAGCAGCAACTGTCTCGATTGCCTAGAGATAACGATCAACCGATGCATGCCGAGTCGTATCTACGGAAAGTGTTTGGAAGTATTTGTTATTCTTTCGGCCGCAGAAAGGGGCAACAATGTTGCCCTAACGACGACTGGTGACGATTCGGCATGCATCGGTAACATTATTTCTAGACAATCGAGGCAGTTGCAGTTTATACGCTGTTGAATAGGGAATGGTTTCAACATTCCAGTTGTACTTTGAATTTTAGTATTAGGCATAGATTTAATATTGCATTTCGTTCTATTATTATAACTCTCGATTTTTAATTTAGTATAATTCTTAGAACTTCATTATTTCAATTTCTAGATACGCAATCTCAATTTTAAAGCTACTTTTTGTTAGAATCGGTTACGTGCGGTGATACTAGTGCGAAGTGTCCAAAGGGTCGTGTACAGTTGCGGAATACGACTACATGATGATATTCTCTGAGAATAATAGCACACTTCCGAAAACTGTGGCACGACTTGCGTCAACGATTGAATCACTGCATTTAAGCAAATGGTGGACACGAGGAACATCCCTGGAATAATTAGTTTAGTGCAAATCGTGCAATCGTGATCCTCGTGTGCTGCAAATTTCTGTGTTGATGGATGTATTGTGAACAATAGAGGACGGGCTAATCGCATATTTGGTTTTTGGGAACAAAATTGAGTATTGAAGGCTGCCGTCACCCTTTTTACTTGATAATCCCATTGGGCGGGTTTCGATATGCCCATGTGGATTTTTACAAGTAAGCAGGTTGAATGCTATACATCGTAATGCGTGTGCCTTCTGAGTGCCAGATTTCACGGTGCGGCACGTCATGGTTCCTGCGGCGTCGTAGGGAATGACTGCCACTGAACGCAGCTGTTTGATTCGAGCTTTACGCGTCAGATTGCCTATCGGCAGGCGTTCGAACGCCGCTTTTTAAACATCGATATCTCGTAAACAAAGCCTCAAATGGAAAATTGGCACTGTTAATTTTCGCTTTATTTTGGCCTGTAGAATTACCCCTTAAAATATTTGCATACTGTTGCGTTGCACCCTGTATACAGGGTGACCCAGAACTCCCCATAGAGCAGAATAGGGGTGATAGCTGAGGCGATTCTGAACATCGTTTCTTTTGCGAAAATATTGTTTGAGACGCCGTGTTCAAATGGTTAACGAAAAACAGCCCTCATCCGCGAGGATGTTGTGTTGAAGCCAAGGCCGTGAATGTGAACAAGTCGCCAGGTGTAGTAAGGAGCGCTTAGGAAAAGTTATATCGGATAAGGAATAAACAAATTAAGAATAATGTTAAATTATTCGTTATTCCCGAAGAAGGAATAAACTAATTAGTCCTAATTTGTGTAGAATTGATAAAACGATTGACTAATAAACCTATCAATTGCAACGCACGTTAAATTAAAAAAAAGTTGACACAAGATTGAAATTAGACTCACCCATTCATCCATAAACGAACCTGCTTCGACGAAAATAGGTCACTGTGGCATCCTACCGATCCTGACCATTCGAAAAAGTAACACGCGGTGTATAACAACTGATATTACAGTCGGGTCAGGGAACTCACTTGATTTAACATAACTTACTACCTGTACGGTCACTGTCACTGGCTTATTCTTCAGATCTCGGCCATTCGAAGAAGAAACACATAGTGCACAACAGCTGACGTCTTGGTTGGAAGTGTAAAACAACTACGTTTCACAAAATTTCCTTCATTGCACGATTACTGTCACTTTTCACTTCAAGATTTGAATTTACAAAACCAGTTGTTCTTACGTTGAACAATTGGCTGCCACGAGCGGGACCGATTGTTATTAATCGCCCGACATGACCCCTTCTACTGCAAAATACGCTCTAACATGTTTGGCAATACCGTTGTGGTGTTCCCGAGCGGGTAGTGTCCCGCGAATTTCCCCTTTTAGAACTGTACACTTATTTTGTTGAAAGTAAACAGAGCAATTACTCCACCGGAGAAAGCGATGTTTACTGCTTGACGTTCACACTAATTCTGGCTTGAGAAAATGTGACACGGTTCACAGCGGTAAACGAGAGCTGTTTGGAAAAATGTTATAAGGGTGAGTTAAGGGGCCTTACGAGGGACGTGGTTTATGGGTTCCCAGGAAACACGGCCGTGGCGAATTGAATGGGGACATTTTCCAATCGCCGGGAAAGCGCTGCGGAAGGTTCAAGACGCGGTTACATATTTAGAGATGCTTACATCTTTTCTTACATTCTTTGCAATACTATACCTTTTCCGGCACCTGGAAAACATCTTCATTAAGTTCACCACGGCCGTGTTTCCTGGGAACCGAGAGACTCTGCTGGCCAGCACGTGGGCCTCAAGGACCTTTTCACCATAAAGCGTGACCCCCGCGACGACCTGTAACTCTCCCTTATAACATTCTTCGAACTAGCCCTCATTCACTGTTACAAGTCGCATCACAATTTCTCAAGATAGAACCAGTCCGAACGCCGAGCAGTAAAGATCTCTCTGACACTCTAATTGTTGTTCTTACTTTCAACGAAGTAAAAGTTAAGCTTTAAAACGCGAAGCTCGCGAGACACTATCCACTCAGAAACACGACAACGGCATTGAAGAACGTACAAAAGCGGTTTTGGTAGCAAAAAGGGCCATGTCGAGGCCCTTCAAAGTTAATAATAAACGGCCTCTTTCGTGATACCAGTTATTCAAATGATTTCGTACATCCAAATCTTGAAGTGTAAAGTGACAGTGATCGCGCAATGAAGGAAATTTTGTGAAATGAAGTTGTTTTACACTTCCAACCAAAACGTCAGCTGTTGTGCAGTATGTGTTTCTTCTTCGAATGGCCGGGATTTGAAGAATAAGCCAGTGACAGTGACCGTGCAGGTAGTAAGTTTTGTCAAATCAAGTGAGTTTGCTGACCCGACCGTAACTTCAGTTGTATACCACGTGTTACTTTTTTGAATGATCAGGATCGGTAGGATAACACAGTGACCCATTTTCGTCGAAGCAGGTTCATTTATGGATGAATGGGTGAGTCTAATTTAAATCTATTGTCAGTCTGCTTTAATTTAACGTGGGTTGCAATTAATAGGTTCGTCAGTTATTCGATTCATTGGTTCTACACGAATAAGAAC
This sequence comes from Holcopasites calliopsidis, assembly GCA_023838395.1. Taxonomy (NCBI): domain Eukaryota; kingdom Metazoa; phylum Arthropoda; class Insecta; order Hymenoptera; family Apidae; genus Holcopasites; species Holcopasites calliopsidis. The sequence goes on from JALHAQ010000104.1 coordinate 43,943, forward strand.
TAATTACGTAGTTCCTTCTTCAAGAATAACGAATAATTTAATATTATTCTAAATTTGTTTATTCCTTATTCGATATAACTTTTGCTAAACGCCTCCTATCAGACCGAGCGACTTGTTCACATTCACTGCCTTGGCCGAGCGTCAAGCTCGAACACAACACTCTTGCGGCTGAGCGCGGACTGTACGTGCGCTCCCATGGGTTAATGTTTTTCGTTAACCATTTGAAAACGAAGTATCAAACAACATTTTCGCAAAGGAAAAAGGTACTCAGAGTCACCTGAGCTATCACCCGTTTTCGGCTCTATGGGGAGTTTTGGGAGACCCTGAATACAGGGTCTGCATATATGTATATACACACATTTTTACTTTGCGAAAATGTTGTTTGAGGCTTCGTTTTTAAACGGTTAACGAAAAACATTGACCAGTCAGAGCGTGCGTAGAGCCCGCGCTCAGCCGCTGAAATGTTGAATGTGAACAAGTCGCTCGGTCTAATACGAGGCGTTTAGCAAAAGTTATATCGAATAAGGAATAAACAAATTAAGAATAATATTAAATTATTCGTTAATCCTTCAAAGGAGTAAACTAATTAGTCGTTATTCGTGTAAAATTAATGAATCGATTGACTAATGAACTTATCAATTGTAGCCCACGTTAAATTAAAAGAGATTGACAGAAGAGATTGAAATTACACTCACCCATGCATCCATAAATGAACCTGCTTCCACGATACTCGCCCACTGTCACTGGGTCATCCAACTGATCCTGACCATTCGAAAAAGTAACGCGTGGTGCACAACAGTTGTTGTCTCGGTTAGAACAGTGAAACAACTTCGCTTAACAAAATTTCCATCATTGCATGGTCACTGTTACTTTACACTTCAAGATTTGAATTTATGAAATCAATTGTTCCCACGTTTGAATGATTACTTGCCCCGAAAGGGACTGATTGTTATTAATTTTGAAGGGCCTCGACTTGGCCCATTCTACTGCCAAATATGGTTTTGCACATTCTGCTATGCTGTTGTTGTGTTCCCAAGCAGTTAGTCACTCGCGAGTTTTGCATTTTAGAACTTAACTTTTTTTTCTTTGAAAGTAAAAAAGCTATTACTATTGTGCTTGTTCAAGGAAGGGTGGTCTGGTGTGTTATCTGTAAAAAAAAACATTAAATCTTGAGATATTTGAAAAAATGTCACTTCAACAGCCATTTTACAAGTTTACAACAGCGTCTGTCTCATGCTTACAGTTTTTAATTTTAAATTTTTCTCAACGTTGGAGTTTAAACGGACCCGACCACCCTGTGATGAAGTCTACCCGTGGGTGCTGTACCCGTGAAAAATTCATTTATACGAATATCGAGACGAAAACCGAAAAATGCAAAACCAGTTGCCTCTCTCGCTCATCGTGTATACGTGCACGGCTTTCACCACTTGTGCGAGCACGCGCACACAGCTCACGGCACAAGGAGGTTGCCCCCTTAACAAAGATATAAAGCACAAAAAAATGAAGTATTTATTTATGTCTTCCCTGATAGCATGCAACTTTTGTTTGAAACATTTCTTTCTACAGCAAGTAGTTTGTGAGTAATCTGAAGTGGTCATTCTGTATACTGTGTGAGTCACCTGAAAACTACTTCGCACGACTTTGGTGTCGAACTGTACGCTGGCCGATATTGTTCGACTGTCGCTTATGTCCAGACAAGTCCGATGATTCCTTCGAATCTTGTCGGGATAAACGTATTGAAACGTAAACAGGTGTTATGGTAGTCTTTTAAGTTATGCGGGACCTTATTATGCGCTACTGAGAAACCGATGAATATACGAAAGAAAAAAATGTTCTTTGCGACAAACATATGCCTGAACTTGATAAGGATCCTGATGAAGATTGTTCAGAGTAATATTAGCATTGTATTTGCGTGCCAGGTTCACTACGCCAATGTTATACTATAGAACGCTGCAACATTATTAGTAACAATACACTAATTTAACACACCTTTACGCTTCGAAGGAAATATAAAATGGATTGATTTAATCTTTCCTACTATCTTCTTTAACAGTTTTGCAAAAAGAAAGATTTCCTTCAATTTATTTCGAGAGAATATGTTCACAATGGAATGTGTATAAGTGTGAACTCAATAAAACTTATTAATTTCGTGTTGAGAGAGGTGCTTCCAAAATGAAATGTACAAAATTCTTTACAAATTAAATAACTACAATTGTTACCCCACACGACAGCAAAAGTGTTTAACTAAACAAAGTTTCAATATGATAGACCGTTATAGAAAAACAGGAAATTATACAGATGACGTACATCTCACCGATTTGAATGATTTTTCATCAAGAGTAAATAGGGGCCAGTCACTCAGCTTATGCAGGGTGCGCCACGCAATTGGGATTGCTTATATGTATCCCGAATTTCATAAGAGATAGCAAAGAACTGTTAAGGGAAGAATTGAGTGACATTTTAATGTCCATTTTCCTAGGACTTTACTTTCTGCACAAGTGCAAAGATGTACCCAAGAAATGCGAATGCGCTGTTCTTTTAAATGGAATTGCATATTTTAATACATGTGCCAATTCCTGGGAGCATAATTGTCGAAAAAAAAACAATATTTCGTGAGATATTTCACATTTTTTACAGATCCAATATTTATGACACTACGGATGTTTAAATGTTCCCACCTCACATAGTGTGTAAGCAGTTCATACATTTAAAACGTGAGATATCTCACGAAATATTGTCTTTTTCGGCACAGTACCCTAATACTCTCCCACGCAAGATGCTCCCACAAATTGATACAAGTAAAAAGAGATATGTGATCCCATTGTAAAAAAGTGAATTATCATTTTTTAGACACATCGTTACACTTATGAAGAAATTGAAGGGCTAGGAAAACATACATGATCATGCCGTTCAATTTCTCTATCAAAGATTTCGTTCTATCTCTTATCAAATACGAGACATAAAACGCGCCAATTGTGTTACGCACCCTGCATATGGCTATTACAAAATAGCTCGTTTACGCTAATTCTTTAAGTTCAGAAATTTCGGATTACTGTAGAAAATATTGTACACGTATATATAAATTTTATCTATGGGGGAATAGGATCCACGATATCACGGGTGAGGTCTAGCCACGAAATTTGAAGCTGCACTGTGCACATAAAATTTGAATTACTCTACGTAGAATTCAAATTATTTGCTAAAAGAGAGCTGGTCATATCAGCAATCTCCCCGCAAAAATTTAACTTCCAGTCCGCCCCAGCGATAATTTGTTACTGCGTCACATATCAATGCAAATTAACTCACCTATACCCATATTGCGATCCGCCTGTTTTGCCGGTTTATTCCGCCTCGGAAGTTAAACGCATACTGTAAGAGGCAGAAACCGAACGGATATAAAGCTGCCATCTGGAGCTTCAGAAAAATTAGCAGTGGAAAGGGTAAGCCTACCAAACATCGGTAACCATTGATCAGCCAATTACGAAACGCGTTTTCGTTTGTCTGGACAGGGATTATACAAATCAAGCAAAGTAAATATTAAATCTCCTTTTAACCCTCGAGGACGGAAATTCTAAACACAAGCAAGATGATGATATTGCTACAGGTAAATTTTACTTTCTCACTTTTTCTAAAAAAACATTTTCCTGAGAAACACAGACAAGGATATAGGACAGTATGTCCATTAGGGTATACCTTATGTACTCTTAATGGAGATTTGAGCGCGCATAGCGGCTCTTGAATATCAAAATAATCATGCTTTGTTCGATTACTTTTTTAATTGTTGACAGTTAATAGTTGTAGATTCAGACCAGATACATCTCTTATATTATATTACTATTTTTCAAATGACTAATGGTTTCCGAAAAAACGAAAAAAAGTTTGAAAAAATGGAAATAAAACCTTTCTTAATTTTGACGATTAAAGCGTTTTGATTATTTTTTTCCAATGAGACAATGTAAACAATGTGCATCTTCTATTTTTCATCGCAAGCCACTATGTTTCAAAAATAAAGGAACTTTCTTCAGACGGTGGAAACATTGTACAATTTATGTCAATTATTGTGATGAACGTTGATAAGTAATGTGTAATAAGGAAAAAGAAGTTTAGGTGGAATTGAATAAATTTAATAAATAACCACATACGAAAATTATTTGTTAATGTATCTAATTTGTCACTAGAATAAAAGGAGGACGTTTGACGTTTTAAATCGCTAAATATGGTCATCGAATGCAAACCTAAAGCGAATCCAATTGCAAATTGTGAACACATGTGAAATTTTTGAAGGCAGTACTCAGCAACTCGTTTCCTAAAAAACCAAAGCTTGTAAAGGTTTTGGTTAAATGACCAATTTTTACAAAGGGAATCTTTAGAAAATAATTAGAGTTTTGCACAAATGTATCTCATGTGATGCTAATAACGACGAAATCTTACTTTTCATATCGTTGTTAACGCATTGCACACCGGCCCTGCGGCAATGTGGTATTTTTTTCTGTGTGTATGGCTGCTTACGCATTGATGTACATATACGGGGTATTAAAGTTCAATGTCACGGCTTTCATACCGTAATTCTACACCTTTGGATCGGTGAACATTTATAAAAGATACTTCCCGCAATGTTCATTTCGACCTTGAAAATTAAGGTGAAAGTATTGTTTGTTCTATTGGATTCTACTTGTCACGAGGGTAAAAAGTGTCACAGGAACCATGGGTCGCAACTTAACCATTTTCTGCCGACAATAATATTAATATTTTGCATTGGTTAACACGGGTTAGAGCGAGAGCGAGAGAGAGAGAGAGAGAGAGAGAGAGAGAGAGAGAACGACGGTCAACGGTCAGCACAACGCCCCGGCTGATCTAGCGTCTCGAAGGGGCACAAGTCCATCGATCTCTTTCTCTCTCACTCTCACTCTAACCCGTGCTAACCATTGCAAAATATTAACATTATTATTGTAAGAATGCGGTTGAGTTGCGACCCATGATTCCTTTAACACTTTGAACCGATTCTGTTGGATATTTGATTTTTGTTAAAGCGTACATGACAAATATTCAATCAAAATGTAGTTTTACGAAAATCTGTAAGGCTTTTAATGTTTTTTTAGACTGCTTATTCTTCAGAAACAAGCAAGCGTGTCCGGCATTCAGGCTTTCAGTTGCTGATATTTAGCTGGTGTGGAATGTGGTAATATTTAAAAAATCTATGTAAGATGTAGAAAGAAGGTGAAATTAAAAGTTTTGATATTTTTACGGTCTACAGGGTATCCCAGAACTCTTGTAAGAGCCCAAAAGGGGTGATTCTTTAGATGATTTCGAGCAACTTTTTCCTTTGCGAAAATTTTATTTAAGGCTTTGATCCTGAATTATTAACGAAAAACGGTGACCAATCAGAACGCCCGTAGAGCCCGCATTTAACCGTGAAAGTGTTCAAAGCTACGGCCGAGCGCATTACGGTCTTCTCTCGGCTTGGTCAATGTTTTGGCAAAGGAAAAAGTTGCTCAGGATCACGTCATGAATTACCCAGTTCCAGCCCTTACAGGATTTCTAGGGCATTCCGTATATCGTAGGTGTGAACAATTTTAAAAAATAAGTAGTGGGGATAAATTTTGGAAAAAAATTTTGTTGAAATTGTTTACATCTACAATACAGACCATAGAAAATACAACTACTTTTAATTTGCCTTTTTTCTGTATCTTATATAGCTTCCTAAATGTTACGGACAATATGAAAAATAAGACTCAGGATAAACTACTTTTGTACGGAGTCTCCAATTTCATTTAACTTTCGAGTTGATATGTATTCCTTTTTATTCTGACAGCAGGTGATTCATTAAGGGGCTAGAATTAGTAATTAAACTGCGTTCGACAGAGAGAGGTACAAATTACTAGAGGATTACAAGAAATTGTTTACGAAGAATGAAGAGGAAAAAGATTATGTCCTTCGAACTGCAAATCATTGTCATTAAAAGTTCTCCGATCCTGAAAATGCGACTGTCTGGAAGCCAATACTTGTAAACAGATTATGTTAATATGCATCTCTTTAATATATTTTATACCTGTAACTACAACATATTTACAGGATATTTTTATGTGAAGCCGAAAAGGCTTGTATATGGCCAGTGTAGAACAGTATTTTTGCGAATAGATTTGTTACAAGCCAGGGCTTGGCGAGTTTGGCCGGGAAAAGGTTCTAGGGTTTGTGGTTACACCGGATACTTGGGTAGTAGATTAACAGGTCAATCTTGAGTGACTGACTCGGGAAGAGGTCCGTGTTCTCCCAGGACTGGCCGACGGTTGTGAGGCGTCGGATAGCCGAGAGTCACGGCAAAGGGAAAGAGTGCGCTTCTCTTGACAGCTAACGTCGTCATGTAGTCGCTGGCCGCAGATGAAAGGATTCCGGATCTCCGGACTATTTGGCGGGTGTGAAGCGCCACGTAGCCGGCCCACCAGAATCAAGGAAGGTGTGTGTTTGCGGACAGCCGACGTACAAGCCGGGTAGCCGTATAAACACGGATGATCAGGTTGGGTTCAGGTAAAGGAACTCGTAACGTGCGTGCACCACGTGCGCCTATGATGTACTTTGTGGGTCCCGTTCAAATCGAGGATTTTCTATGTATTAGAAGAAGGTACAATGGAACAACAACTTGTGAGAAAAACTATGACTAGTATATTCAAAATGAAATGAAAGTTACAAAGATTGAGCGGTATACAATGAATCCACGGGTTTTACGTATAATAATTACACGGGGGCTCACCGAAGATTGAAGTATGATAACCAAGCTTTCAGTAACTACGTACTGAAAGGAGATATTTGCTCGAAGGGGATTAACCCGATCTTGCAATGTCTGTGTCAACGAACGAAACTAACGCAACGAACGCGTGACTAGGACTAGCCCGATTTGGTTGAATTTCGTGGTCCTTATATACTCAAAAGTTGGGCTCGCAATTGTGGAAGGGGTAGCTGTAGTTGCTCCAGTTTCGTGGGAGCGCTGCGAGGGTGGTCTTCTGATTTTCCGGATTCTGTTTATCCCTTGTAGGGCTGGTGCCTTCCAGGAATTTGGTCTGTCTCTCCCAGCGTCTGAGTTTCCTCTTGGGGGAGTCTCAAGTGTGCAGGTGCGGGTTTGGTCGCGTACGCGTCTTATGACTATAAATATTTGTAGAAAATTCCAACCGTCGTCCAGGATGACACATTCCCGAACGAATCAAAATTATGAAATAATTTCACCGTGCGTAACAGATTTCTTAGGAGAGCTAGAAAAATTTTTAACTGGCTCAGGTCATTACCAATACAGGGTATTTCGCTACCCCATGCAATTATTTTATGTGGGTCCTTACTTCTAACAGAAGCAGTAATCGGAAACAGGAAGCAGTAACAGTCTTTCGTGCCAAATCTTATCAAAAATTTTTCCACGTCCAAAAAAGTTGCATTGCAGTATTTACTCTCTCCATAGTGGAATTCGTACAGGGTGATTCGCCCACTAATGCAGTGAGGTCAGAATCCTGGGGCGTGGGCCAGAGGCCTTTCCCTCTATGACCTACCGTCGTCCCCCATTTTACTTCCATCGTGCTCACTTACGCATACCTATCCTCTGTGCAGAATAAGAATACACCCAAGTTTGGGCATGCTTTTGACCGTCCTGCGCATGTCCACGCCTACCTACCGATTTGACACTTGTGATTGCTCAAACCGCCGTCCCTGGCAACGAACGACAAGAGCATTTGGGTGCAAAGCAAAAGCACAGGCCCAGATCATAGTGTACATACAGGGTGTTCTGCTGCTGCATGTCAATATTTTAAGGGATAATTGCTGAGGCAATTCTGAACAACTTTTTCCTTTACCAAATCGGCGGTTAAAGCTTCGTTTTTTAACGATTAACGAAAAGCACTGACCAATCAGAGCGCGTGTAGAACACGCGCTTAGCCGAGAAGGCGTTGAAGGCTGAAGTTGAACGTATCACGATCTTCTGTCGGCTGAGCGCGCGCTTTACACGCGCTCTGATTGGCCACCGCTTTTCGCTAATAATTCAAAAACGAAACCGTTTTGGCAAAGCAAAAAGCTGTTCAAAATTGCCTCAGCAATTGCTCCTTAAAATATTGATATGCAATAGCAGAACACCCTGTGTACACACGGTGGTCGAGAAAAAAATGCATTGCAAGATATTTTCAGAATATCGCGCCACAATGTCTCGACGCGAGAGTGTTTTAAAAAAGTCATCTGAAATGGAAAAACCAAAAAGCATTCTTTAATTTATGAGTGTACGCCCAGCATAAACCTATTCTTAAACTAGAAGAAGCTTCAATTCATGCTTTCATGAAGTGTTAGCTTTATTTTACTAATGATTTATGTATTTTTTAGGGCGTTACGGATTACAGCCGAATATATTAAAGCAGGCAGTACTGCATGCATGGCCTTTGTACTGATTTTTCCCCCTAAAAAACAGTTTTTGTCAAACGTTTATGTACCCAGAATGATTTCGGTCACCGTATATACAGGGTGTAACACAACCGTCTGCAAATATTTTAAGGGATGATTCTACAGGCCAAAATAAAGCGAAAATCAAGAATACAAATCTTGCATTTGAGGCTTTGTTAATAAGATACCAATATTTAAAAAATCGCAGTCCTAACGCCTGCCGGTAGGCAATTTGACGGGCAGCAGCTCGAGTCCGACAGCTGCGTTCAATGGCAGTTATTCGCTACATGGAACAGAAACCATGACCTATTGCACCGCATAATCTGACACCCAAAAGGCACACGTTTTACAATGTACAGCATTCAACCTGCCTACTTGTAAAAATCCACATGGGCATATCAAAACCCACCCAATGGGATTATTTAGTAAAGAGGGTGATGGCCTTCAATCCATAATTTTGTTCTCGAAAACCAAATACACACGCATCACGATTGTCCCGGCCGCGAATGTGTATGAGTACACGCGATTGTCCCGTCCACGAATGTTCACAATACACCCTTAAACACAGAAATTTGCAGCACACGAGGATCAAGTACACATGTACCACGATTGTCCTATCTGCGAGTGCCCACGATTTGCACTAAACTTATTATTCTACTAGAATATTTAAATCGTTTCGTATTCAATGTCGTACAAGCTACAACTTTCTCGACCGTTTAGAAATAATAATCTACCGATGCATGCCGAATGGTCGCGAGTCGCGTCTAGGGAAAGCGTTCGGCGGCATTTGTTATTCTTTCGGCCGTAGAAAGGGGCAACAGTGTTGCCCTTTTCTGCCGACAACGCAGATACGACTCCCGACGATTCGGCTTGCATCAGTAGATCATTATTTCTAGACGATCGAGGCAGTTGCAGCTTGTACGACGTTGAATACGGAATGATTTAAGCATTTTAGTGGAATAATAACCATTCGCGGCCGGGACAATCGTGATGCGTGTGTATTTGGTTTTCGAGAACAAAATTATGGATTGAAGGCCGTCACCCTCTTTACTTGATAATCCCATTGGGCGGGTTTTGATATGCCCATGTGGATTTTTACAAGTAAGCAGGTTGAATGCTATGCAACGTAAAACGTGTGTCTTTTTGGGTGTCAGATTACGCGGTGCGGTAGGTCATGGTTTCTCTTCAGTGTAGCGAATGATTGCCACTGAACACAGCTGCCCGTTTTTCCAAACACCGGTATTTTATTAAGAAAGCCTCAAATGCGAAATTGTTATTCTTGATTTTCACCTTGTTTCGGCCTGTAGAATCACCCCTTATGCAGAAGGTTGCGTTACACCCTCACAAAAGTGACAGCGATCGTGCAGTAAAGTAAAATTCGAGAAGTGAAGTGAAATGACTGACCTGACCGTGGAGTATCAGCTGTTGTGCATCACGTGTTACTCCTTGATGTAATAATGATACGAATGATCGGTAGGATGACAGTGACCCATTTTCGTCTAAGCAGGTTCATATCTGTAGAAACGGGTAAGTCTAATTCCAATTGTTGGTGAATTGTTTAAAATGTAACATACGTCGTACTTGATAGACTCGTTAGTCAGTCGATTCTAATTCTGTTTTGTTCAAGTAATAATGACAAATTGATTTCGTTTGTATTTTAGTTCATTTCCATTCATGAATAATGAATAATTCGATGTTAACTTTTGCTCCGTGTTATACCGACGCGTTTTGTTCGGGGCGATGGTCGAACGTCGCTACCTAGCATGACACGCCGTGCGCCGTCCCTGAGCGCGGGCTCTACGCGCGCTCTGATTGCTCAGTGTTTTTCGTTAACTATTTAAAAACGAAGCCTCAAACAACATTTTCGCAAAGGAAAAAGGTGTTCAGAATCACCTCAGCTATCACCCCTTTTCGGCTCTTGAGGTAGTTCTGGGACACCCTGTATGCTACTTATTTATATTCTTTCATAGAACAAGTAAATAGTTTGCGAGTAACTTGAAGTTGTCACCTGAAACCTACTTCACACCACTTTGCTGTCGAACTGTACACTGGCCGATATTGTTCGATTGTCTCCTATGTGCAGGCAAGTTCGACGTTTCCTTAGAATCTTGTCGGGAAAATGCGTTGAAGCGTAAACAAGTGTTATAATAGTCTTGTTACTTCCAATATGACTAATACGGTTGTGTGGCAACTTATTATGCGCCGCTGAAAAACCGATAAGCATACAAAAAAAGCAGATGTTCTTTGCGACAAACATTCATCAACTTGATGAGGATTGCGATCAAGATTATTGAGGGTAATATTGTCATTGCATTCGCTATGCAGTATTCATTAAATTAATTTCTTTGGTAAATATTGACAAAAAGAGATTCATTGTTAGTCAAACGGAAGACTTCGATAGAAACGCCATACGATGTTGACCAATTTCTCTCTCGTAGTGAGCTACCAACAATGGATAAAGGTTTAGCAGTTATAAATAAAAATCCGTCTCTGCCACATTTTTAAACGACTATATTCGATAAGGTCCTGTGGGATATGGACTTTAAATATGAAAGAAGCAGACATAGTAGTTTTCTAAATGATGAAGAGGAAGCTATTGTATGGCGGTACAATTATTTGAGCAAGATTAAACATTATACATAAGCAGAAAAACCACTGTACTATCTAGACGAAACATAGCTGAATGCTGGTCATATAACGAGCAGGGTTAGAAGGATGGAAATCTTTCTTTATTCTAGTGACAAAGTCGATGCATTAACAAATAATGACATGAGAAGTTTATTAAATTCTACTCAACTTTGTTTCACCTCATCGCACATTATTTATCAACTTCCGTTATAATAATTCACACAAACCGAACAATTTTCGCACTTTGTCAAGACGGCCACTCTATTTCTGAAACATAGAGATAAAAAATCATCTCACTAATAAACAATAATCAAAACGCTCTAATTTTCATTATTTTCAAGCTTGTTCTCATTTTTTCTACCATTAGTCATTCAAGAAAAGTAAAACAGTATAAAAGATGTGTTTTGTCTACATCGACAACTGTTGTCTCCGACGTCTTTTCATATAATCAATAATTTAAAACATGATCGAATTAAACCAATTTTCTAAGCACTTGCATGATTATTTTTATGTTTAAAGCCCAATGGGATGCTTTCTCGCTATGCGGGCTCAAATTTCCATTAACAGTAAATAAAATCTACCCTAATGCACATACTGTTTTATATATTCGTCCGTGTTTTTAATGTCCACAGGAAAATGTTTCCCTAGGAAAAATGAGAAAGTAAAATTTACTTGTGGCAGTATTATTATCTTGCTCGTATTTATAATTTCCATCCTCGAGGTCTAAAGAGATTTAATGTTTACTTTGTCCGATCTGTACAATTCCCGTCCAGACAACCGAAAATGCGTTTCGCGATTGGCTGACCGAGACTTGGTAGGGGTACCCTTTCCACTGCTAATTTTTCTGGAGCTTCGGATCGTAGTTTTATATGCGTTTGGTTACTTCCTCTTGCAGTATAGATTTAACATCCGAGAAGGATCAAATCAGTAGAACAGGCAGATTGCAGTATGGGTATAAGTGAGTTAATTTCCATTGATATATGACGTAGTAATAGATTATCGCTGGGGCGGACTAGAACTTATATTTTTATGGGAAGATGACCGACATGAACGGCCCTCTTTTAGCAAATAAGTTGAATTCTACGCAGAGCAATTCCAATTTCACGTGCATAGTGTAGCTCCAAACTTCGTGACTAGGCCACCCCCATGATATCGTACATCCTATTCCCCTATAAATAAAATTTATATGTACGTGTACAATATTTTCTGCAGTAATCCGAAATTTCTGAATTTAAACATTTTGCTTGAACGAACTCTTTTATAATAGTCATATGCAGGATGTGCAACGCAATTGGCACAGGTTATATTATCTTGTATTTGATAAGAGATAGAAGGAAATCTTTGAGGGAGAAATTTAATTGCATGATTATGTCAATTCTCATAGTACTTCACTTTCTTCATAAGTGCAACTATGTGCCTAAAAAATGAAAATGCACTTTTTTAAATGGGATCACACTTTTTTTTTACCTGTGTCAAATCCTGAGAGCATACTGCGTGAGCAAGCAATACGGTACTGTGTCGAAAAAGACAATATTTCGTGAGATATCTCACGTTTCATGTGAGGTTAGAACATTTGAACACCGGTAGTGTCATAAATGTTGGATCTATAAAAAATGTGAAATATCTCACCAAATATTGATTCTTTTTCATCATAGTACCTCAATACTTTATCACGCAGAATACTTCCAGGAACTGACACAAGTAAAAAGATATATAATTCCATTTAAAAAAAAGTGCATGTTACTTTTTCGGTACATTGACGAACAGTGCCGCTTTCCTTTCGGCAAAATAGTAGCCAAACAGAAGAACCTCTCGTCACTTGGTAATGGTACCCTCCAGTCGCGCGAAATACAAATCCATTTAAATTGTAAACCAAATTATTCGCAGTCCTTATGAATAATTTACAAACTGAAAGTTAATTCGTTTCTGTGGACTTGTTAATAAATTCATCAGGACCCCCAAAAGGGTCTTGTGTTGGTACAAACTGTGAGAATTGCCAGATGTGCGAGATGATTGGATACGTTTACAACTTTTTATGCGGTATCGTGCTTTAATCATTATCATAGCTGCTTGCTAATTATTACACGAGTAATTATAACTTTATATTAAGATTGTATTCCAGTGGGAAGTTGTTTGGAAATTTTTTAAAGAGATATTGAGGATAGCAGCACGCCGGCAGAGATAGTGGGAAAAGCCGTTTCTCCGTATCTCCTTATTTATAGTCAAGATTCCTGAATTGAACGTAATTTCGAGTCTTAATAATAAACACAAGTTATTATCACCCATTCAAGCAGATTGTCATTTTTGTTGAAATTTTCATTCCTTGCTTTCAAGGTCATCCGATGGTCATGGTATACTAGGTCGTTGAATTCGTCTTGATACGGGATATAATACTGTTCAGTCAAAAATACAAAGTGCGATTTAAAAAATGAAGGTGGCCTCGACAATAATAAAAAAATGTTCAAATTTCTTTCTATTGAAATATATAGCCAATCGAAAACTAATCAACATTTGTTTGAAAATTTGTTGTCAGTTTACCGCAAGTACTTGAAAAATCGTGAAAAGTGTTACGTGGGGCACACTGTATATTACGTTCTTTTTTATAATTTTCAATATTGCATCGGCTGTTAATATTTCTAATTCATATAGCATAAGTATAAACTTATTTTAAATACCAATTTCTTAATGCGTTTTCTTTTAGTAAAAGGAAGTCTCCTGCTAGCAGCAGGTCTTCTGCTAATAACAACAGCAAAGGCACAAAGTGATGCAGCACTCCGTGCTGTTGCACATGGTGCAGATGAATTTTCTACTGTATTCTTTCGGGTAAGAAAATGTAGTAAACAAATTGAATTGTTTTAAGATAGTTAGAGAAAAAATTGGCTGCTTCTTCAAGTTGAAAACTAGTTACTTGAAACCTTGAAAAATAGGAACGAATTGCATGAACATACATACTTTTTAGACTGTTGTAGAAGAATACCAGAGCAATCTCATAACGTCTCCATTGGGTGCAGCTATTGTTCTTGCAATGGCTGCGTATGGGTCTCGTGGAGAGACAGAAAGCCAGTTCAAAAACGTACTGCATCTCCCATCTTCAAATAGTCTTGGTACAGCTGGTTATCAGGCGATTATCGATAAGCTCAGTGTAACTGTCAACCCTTTTTACATACTTCTTACAGTTCCATCTGTTGCTCACTTTTACTACATGATGCCTTTGATATTTTTTCGACACAGAGCGTTAGAGGAAATGAGCTTTTGCTCGCAAACAAAGTTTTTATAGCAGAACTTGTTGGCGTGAATCCGAGTTACAAAGAGTTAACACGATCTTACTTCCGCTCAGCTGCTCGGCTTGTGAACTTTGCTAAATCTCAAGAAGCTGCCAATACCATTAATACATGGGTTCAGCAAAATACAAATAATTTTATCGATGATATTGTCACTCCTGGTTTGTAAATTATTATTCTTTTATGAAAGCGCAATAGTTCCGTACCCTAATGTTTCACGTATTTCTTAAATAGGCGATCTGGATGCACAAACATCAATAGTACTGGTTAATGCCATGTATTTCAAGGGTCAATGGGCCCATCCATTCAACCCTTTGAACACTAAGGATTTGCCGTTCCATGTTGGCAGGTACACAGTAAAAGATGCCCCTACAATGTACAGACAGGGCACATACATGTACGGAGAACTTCCACATATAAATTCCAAATTCGTTGCTATACCATACCAGGTACTTTTCACAAAAGAAATTGAATCCTCTTCCAAATTGAAAATATTTAAAAATTAAATTACTATTATTATCTCATTATATTCTTGTTAAATCATTAATAACAACATATTTAAACTAATGTTAAAAAAAGTTTTATCTGTCTCTATTGTAACAAAGAATGAGATATCTATGGTATAATACAAGCGATGAATGCAGGGAGGCGAGTTAAGTATGATCATACTACTTCCAAATGAAATTGAAGAATTACCTGATGTCAAACGAAAATTGCAACAAACTACTCTAAATGAGATTCTAAGCTACGGACACGAACGTGACGTACATTTGTATTTGCCAAAGTTCACCGTCGAGAGTCATCTAAATCTTAACAATGCTTTAAAAAAGGTATAATATATGACGTGCAAGTACATGTATAAAAGCGTATGTTTGTTTTTTACTACATTCCAATTTTTATTTACCACAGATGGGTTTGGCTGATGCGTTTACTTATCGTGCTGACCTTTTTGGCATTTCTAAAGAAGATTCGTTCCTTAGTAGAGTTGAACAAAAGGCATTTATTGAAGTAAGTGAAGCAGGAACTAGGGCGCTGGTCGCTTCTGGGCTACCAGGTAAGTACTTGGAGTTTTCCTTTTGTGTGCTTCATTTTCTCAATCGCTAGATAAAAAAAATAGTACGAGTGTAATTCGGCGTGATGAAAATGTATACATCTTAGTTTTTCTATCTGCTAAACTTATTGAATTAATATACACACTTTTTTGAAAAATATAAAGTACTTTCGAAATATAGAAATTGAAGTTAAAACTATAGGAGAATATATTGAGCTCTCAAATATTTTTTTCTTACAATAATATGAATTACACAGTCTTACAGTAAGATTACGTAATTACATAAGAATATTTATTCAGTCATCTATGAAACCTTGCAACGCAAAAAATATTGCACTTTACCATCTTTGATTTTCCTTGTATGTTATACAGAGTCTATCTATTAAGAGCTTTCCTGTAGTACTTGCTCAATTCGTAATTTGCCGCAGTTAACGTTGAAATTATTACACATTTTCATCATATGATAGGGTGTTAGGCAATTTTACAGAAGCGGAGAGGTCCAGACATGGTTAATATTTAAATGGATTATATTTGTTCCTATCTAGGAGTCGGATATGAATATGCTGCTCCGCCAACTCAGCCTGTAACTTTCGAAGTTAACAGGCCGTTTTATTTCGCGATCCAACATAATGCAGGTCTTACACTTTTCGCTGGAATGATAAATGACCTTTAATAATAATCAAGGAAAATGACTAAGCCGACGAATATATTTACTTCGACAGGATTGCTTAAAATGGAATGAGATTCTTATGTATTTCATTTAGTATATTAAGTCAGTGTTTATCCTGAAATAAACAATTATAATTCATTATCAAGCATGCATGTAATTTCCATACAAAATCATTCGTTATCCTTAATTTATTTTATAATACTACTTCTTTTTCGCCGTATCTCCAGATTGGCCCCTGTTGTAGCCTGCAATTAAAGGGGACAACGCAAACTGCGCCCTGCCGTTCAATTGCGTCTATTGATACATTTAGTGATTTCGTTAATTCGTGTTTCCATGTGTTCTCTTAAGAAGTATATCTTGCTTACGCTATTTAAAAATTGTATTAAGTCATTCATTCATTCCCAAAATCAATATCCAGCGATCACTGTATTTCGATCTCAGACACTGAATTGCTATGATCGTAATATTACAAAAACCGCAACCAACTTAAAACGGGCCCACGTGGTAAGTGCGTTCAAAAGGTACAATTTATTACTGACGAATAAACGGAAAATCTTTATGAACAAAGATGTGTAGACAATTTGTACACATCGACAAATTAAGTAAATGTAGGATGAATCGACCAATGTGTGACGTCCTTACCGATTTTGCTCATTTCTTAATACAGGGTGTAACGTAAAAGGTGTTGGAGCCGGAAATGGGTGATTCCTGAGGCGAAACTGAACAACATTTTCCTTTGCCAAAATGTCGGCTGAGGCTTTGTTTTTGAATTGTTAACGAAAAACACTGGCCATTCAGAGCGCGCGTAGAGCCCGCGCTCAGGGACGGTCCACGGCGCATCGTGCTAGGTAGCGACGTTCGACCGGCGCCCCGAATAGTACGCGCCGGTATAGCACGAAGCAAAAGTTAACATCGAATTATTCATTATTAATTAAAATATAAATGAAATTAATTTGCCGTTATCAATTGAAGAAAAAAGTATTAGAACGGACTAACTAACGTGTCTATCCAGTACAACGTACGTTAAATTTTAAACAATTCGCCAACAACTAAAATTAGACTTACCCGTTTCTCCAAAAATGAACCTGCTTCGACGAAAATAGGTCACTGTGTCATCCTACCGATTCTGACCATTGCAAGTAGGTATCCCGTAGTGCAAGACAGCTGATGTTACGGCCAGGTCAGCGAACTCACTTTATTTGACAAAACCTACTACCTGCACGGCAACTATCACTGGGTTATTCTACCGATCCTGGCCACTCGAAGAACAAACACATGGTGCACAAGAGCCGATGTCTCGGTTGGAACAGTGAAAGAACTTCGTTACACAAAATCTCCATCATTGCACGATCACTGTCACTTTGCTCTTCAAGATTTGAATTTACGAAATAAGTTGTTCCCACGTATGAATAATTGGTTGCCCCGAAAGGGGCCGATTGTTTTTAACTATGAAGGGGCTGGATACAGCCGCTGCTACTACCGAATACACTTTTCCACGTTCGGCAATTTCGTTGTCTTGTTCCCGAGCAAGTAGTAATTGACAAGCTTTGCGTTTTAGAAGTTAACTCTTATTTTATTCAAAGTAAAAACAGCAATTGCAGTACCGGAGAGATCTTTACTGCTGGGCATTCGGACTAATTCTGTCTTGAGAAATTGTGACGCGCTTTGCAACGGTGGACAAGGGGCTGTTCGAAGAATGTTATAAGGGAGAGTTACGGGTCGTCGCGGGGAGCGCGCTTTATGGTGAAAAAGCCCTTGAGGCCCACGTGCTGGCCAGCAGAGTTTTTCGGTTCCCAGGAAACTCGGCCGTGATGAACTTAGCGAAGACATTTTCCAGTCGCCGGAAAAGGTATAGCATTACAAAGGATGTAGTAAAAGACATCTAACAGTGTCTTGAACTGTCCGCAGCGCTTTCCCAGCGACTAGAAAGTGTCTTCATTAAATTCGCCACGGCCGTGGTTCCTGGGAACCGAAAAACTCTGCTGGCCAGCACGTGGGCCTCAAGGGCCTTTTCACCATAAAGCGCGCTCCCCGCGACGACCCGTAACTCTCCCTTATAACATTCTTCGAACAGCCCCTTGTCCACCGTTGCAAAGCGCGTCACAATTTCTCAAGACAGAATTAGTCCGAATGCCCAGCAGTAAAGATCTCTCCGGTACTGCAATTGCTGTTTTTACTTTGAATAAAATAAGAGTTAACTTCTAAAACGCAAAGCTTGTCAATTACTACTTGCTCGGGAACAAGACAACGAAATTGCCGAACGTGGAAAAGTGTATTCGGTAGTAGCAGCGGCTGTATCCAGCCCCTTCATAGTTAAAAACAATCGGCCCCTTTCGGGGCAACCAATTATTCATACGTGGGAACAACTTATTTCGTAAATTCAAATCTTGAAGAGCAAAGTGACAGTGATCGTGCAATGATGGAGATTTTGTGTAACGAAGTTCTTTCACTGTTCCAACCGAGACATCGGCTCTTGTGCACCATGTGTTTGTTCTTCGAGTGGCCAGGATCGGTAGAATAACCCAGTGATAGTTGCCGTGCAGGTAGTAGGTTTTGTCAAATAAAGTGAGTTCGCTGACCTGGCCGTAACATCAGCTGTCTTGCACTACGGGATACCTACTTGCAATGGTCAGAATCGGTAGGATGACACAGTGACCTATTTTCGTCGAAGCAGGTTCATTTTTGGAGAAACGGGTAAGTCTAATCTTAGTTGTTGGCGAATTGTTTAAAATTTAACGTACGTTGTACTGGATAGACACGTTAGTTAGTCCGTTCTAATACTTTTTTCTTCAATTGATAACGGCAAATTAATTTCATTTATATTTTAATTAATAATGAATAATTCGATGTTAACTTTTGCTTCGTGCTATAACGGCGCGTACTATTCGGGGCGCCGGTCGAACGTCGCTACCTAGCACGATGCGCCGTGGACCGTCCCTGAGCGCGGGCTCTACGCGCGTTCTGAATGGCCAGTGTTTTTCGTTAACAATTCAAAAACAAAGCCTCAGCCGACATTTTGGCAAAGGAAAAAGTTGTTCAGTTTTGCCTCAGGAATCCCCCATTTCCGGCTCCTACACCTTTTACGTTACACCCTGTATAGTATGGGATCAACGTTTGGGCCAGCTATACAGGGTGTTGAAACTGGGTGTCTAGATAGAACCCACGCTCCCGCGGTCTACACACGCTCTGATTCCTTTGTGTTTCTCGCTAATAGTTAAAAAATGGAGCCTTAACTAACAATTTAGCAGAGTAAAGATGTTGAGAATCACCTCAGCAATCTCCTCCTTTCGGTTCTCGCTGTAGTCCCAAGACACCCTGTAAAATAGGATAAAAGCTTTCGATCCAAGTATATGTATATGTGAAGCTGCAAGAAATGTCAGTTATATGTAAACTAAAAATGAATATCACTGGTTTATTGGGCTTAAGTCGGTGTATTCAAGTGTATAACTATAATTGAGACCTGTACGTAGTACAAAAAATAAGGAAGATTTTGTCCGATCTGGGAGATGCACGTATTTCTCCACTTGTCACGACATTTCATGAATTCTTTATCATTGGTAGTGATACGATGTTAGACTTGGTATCGTACTGTTAGAGCCCAGCACAGTCTGTTTAACAATTCCATGGGATGAGAGATCCCAGAAGTTGGGATTCCTGAGGCGTGATTAAGCATCCAATGTATCAAGTGAATTTTAAAAAAAAAGGTCGCAAGGTAAGTAGCATTATCAATCTAACTAGAAGCGGTACAACCACACTTTTACCAATATTCCTAGTTGTGCTAGAACAAGGTAATAATAATGAAGAAATACAGGGTGTAACGTAAAATGTGTAGAAACCGGAAATGGGAGATTCCTAAGGCGAAACTGAACAACTTTTTCCTTTTCCAAAATGTCGTTTGAGACTTGGTTTTTGAATTGCTAACGAAAAACACTGGCCACTCAGAGCGCGCGTAGAGCCTGCGCTCAGGGACGGTCCACGGAGCGTCGTCCTAGGTAGCGACGTTCGCCCAGCGCCCCGAACAGTACGCGCCGGTATAGTACGGAGCAAAAGTTAACATCGAATTCTACATTATTCATGAATGTTATAAATTGAACAAAAAAGAATTAGAACGGACTAACTAACGTGTTTATCACGTACAACGTACGTTAAATTTTAAACAATTTTCCAACAATTAAAATGAGACTTACCCGTTTTTCCAAAAATGAACCTGCTTCGACGAAAATAGGTCACTGTGTCATCCTACCGAACCAGACCATTGAAAGTAGGTATCCCGTAGTGCAAGACAGCTGATGTTACGGCCAGGTCAGCGAACTCACTTTATTTGACAAAATTTACTACCCACACGGCAACTATCACTGGGTTATTCTACTGATCCTGGCCACTAGAGGAACAAACACATGGTGCACAACAGCCGATGTCTCGGTTGGAACAGAGAAAGAACTTCGTTTCACAAAATTTCCATCATTACACGATCACTGTCACTTTACTCTTCAAGATTTGAATTTACGAAATAAGTTGTTCCCACGTATAAATAATTGGTTGCCCCGAAAGAGACCGATTGTTATTAACTTTGAAGGGGCTCGATATGGCCGCTGCTACTACCACATACTTTTCCACATTCGGCAATTTCGTTGTCTTGTTCCCGAACGGGTAGTAACTTACGAGCTTTGCGTTTTGGAACCTAGCTCTTATTTTATTGAAAGTCGAAACCGCAATTACAGCGTCGGAGAGATCTTTACTGCTCGATGTTAGGACTGGTTCTGTTTTGAGAAATTGTGACGCGGTTTGCAACGGTTGATGAGGGCTATTTCGAAGAATGTTATAAGGGAGAGTTACGGGTCGTCGCGGGGGGCGCGCTTTATAGTGAAAAGGCCCTTGATAATTCTTTTTTGTTCAATTGATAACGGCAAATTAATTTCATTTATATTTCAGTTAATTTCCACTCAAGAATAATGAATAATTCGATGTTAGCTTTTGCTCCGCGCTATACTAGTGCGTACTGTTCGGGACTCCGGTTGAACGTCGCTACCTAACACGACGCGCCGTGGACCGTCCCTGAGCGCGGGCTCTACGCGCACTCTTATTGCTCAGTGTTTTTCGTTAATAATTCAAAAACAAAGCTTCAGACGACATTTTGGCAAAGGAAAAAGTTGTTCAGTTTCGCCTCAGGATTCTCCCATTTCCGGCTCCTACACATTTTACGTTACACCCTCTATGTGGAATAACATCAACATGTAACATCATAGTAAAAGTAGAACTCTCAAGAGCAACCAGAAATATACTGCAATGAGCTAGGCGCCCACGCTACGGGCGCCTTAAAGACTATTGTAACAAGTCACCAATTTGCGTAAGATGTGCAGGAGCACATCTCACAAACAATTGCCCGCTTGGCAAATGAATAGAGAAAGTGATGTGTTCCAATTAACAAAAGCAATTAGAAAGGTTGAATCGTAAGAAAGGATTACATCCAGAAGCTTCTTTCTCCAGTCAGAAGCAAAAACACTGGGTTGTAGTTCTGAAAAGCACCATTGGCAGATCGACATGAAATTTAGTGGGATTATGGGGGAAAGGGCGAGGACGCCAAATATAAAATTTTAGCTGCGGGTATTTAATAGTTTCCGAGATATTAATTAAAAATTTTTAGTTCAATGTGGTACCTCCTCGCTATAGTTCACCTTTCGGGACTGCTAAGCGAACGTTAGCGAGGAAGGTAGATATACATACTAGGGCTTATCCCTCTTCAGGTTGCTCGCCATAGCTTTCGTCAGAAATGAGAGTGGGGCACAGTGAGAGCGAGTGAGATACATTACGGTGAAAAAGTAAATGGCGTCGAGTGGTGAGGGTTGTTCCGCAAATCTTAAAGCTAAGTGTCCAGTTGAGAGAATCTCGTACGGGTTACTCTCGATAGTTACTTTCGGGTGTGTGTCCACTTAAGAGCAACTTTCAGAGTTTTGACTCTCTGTAGACACTCGGCGGCTTTCCGAGAATTTAGTATCTTGTAGAACTCTCAGTAGCTTGTCCATTTGAGACTTTTCTATTCCTTTTTCCGATACAAGGATGCGCCCTGCGTCTGTGCTTCCTAGATTTCTAAATAGAAAAATGGCTTTCGCTTTGTATTTTTTTCCGACTTTCTGTAGTTTCTTCCGAACAGCAAAAGAGTGAACATGGACAAGCGAAAGTTTCGTGCAGTTCTGATTGTATACGCAATTAAAAAAAAACACGTGTCAAAAAGAAGTTGCTGGGTAAAGCCGTGGACCGAACGGAGAGAAAATCTGGGTGCACATTCAAATCGAAGATGATGTAACAAGTTTAGTACATGTAAATTTTCGTATACAATTTGCCCGTTGACAATCGAAAACTCTTTTGCGACAATTATACTTGACTTAGGGCCGCGCGGATCTGCCTGCAGGGTTATTACCGCGTCGTCCTTTTTTGGCATTTCCTTTATGTCTCCTAGCGAGCGGGTTAGTCTGTATCTGTGGGGTCTGTTTGAAAATCTGGTGCCTAACGGTTTCATTACAATACATAAAAAACGGTTAGGTAGGGAACGCGTTAATTCACTCAAAATTACCCGGAAGGAAATAAAACAGTTTATTATCGTTTGAACTTTGTTTTGCCGCGCCTCGTCGTCGGACGATGGTTTCCGAATGTCACGAATACGACACGTCACTAGCTCCGATGCGTGGATTTATTCCCTCCAGAGGTTATAAATCCCTAGATACCATGTGGGGCACACCGGTGGATCGCGACACTGCTCGCCAAATTAATCTTGAGCAGTTAGTTGAAAATGTGTGGATATAATTCGGACTGCCGAACGTGAGAGAGTATATGTATATTCCGTTGAATATAAGTCCCGAGTCGATTGGACTTATTGGCGATATTGCTCGATAGCAATGTGACTTTAACGATAGAGCCGTGGTGCTCTTGCGGGTGGTAGGTTCAATGGTTAAGGGGGGCGACTCCAGTGCCGTGAATCGTGTGCGTGCGTTCACACAAGCAACAAAAGTCATGCACGTATACGCGATGAGCGAGAGGGACAATCGATTTCGTATTTTTCGATTTTCGTCGCGATACTTGCATAAATGAACTTTTTGTGGGTACAGCATGCACGGGTACACTTCACCACAAACTGGTCTGGTCCGTTTAAACTCCAATAAACACTATACGTTGAGAGAAACGTAAAATTGGAAACTGTAAGCACGAGACAGACGCTGCTGTAAACTGGCAAGATGGCTGCCGAAGTCACATTTTTCCAATTATCTCACGATTTAATGCCTTTTTCACTGATAGCACACCAGACCAGTAATCCTTAAACAAGTACAATATTGTGGAAACGCGATTTTCGTCAATTTAACACTTCTTGAAGGCGTAAATCGAAAAATGGGTTTTCACACGTTTTGACACGAAAATAGTTCATCGATTTTCCGTTAGGGGAATTTATGGTATACTTGACCGTGTTACCATCAGCGTTGATGGTAATACAGAGCAGTCGGTAAATGTAATCTAGAATTTGACAGCGCGAACGAAAGGCTGAGTTGCCAGAACGTATTGAAAGTTTGGTCACGCTGTTGCCACATATATGTACATATTACAATACTGCCCATCAGGGAAACTTGAATGAATGCGACTCCGGCCGAGCTTCTGATTCCTCATACACATAGAAAAGGACAGCGCTAGCGAGAAGGAAAAAGTATCATGAATGAAACAATACATATATACTAATGCGTTCAATCGAAAAGCTTTTACACATAGAAATCACTATGCGTCAATGATTTTATAAAGAGAAAAATGGAAAAAAGAGGAGGTTCAAGAGGAGATACAAGTGATTGATGAGACACTATTGCCGTGTGTAACAGTAGAACTTTTTAGTCTTATTCTGAATATTATACATACATATATGTATATATTTTTTGCTTTAAAATAAATTGTGGAAGTGTTGGAGAAGTTGGAGAAGCAAGTGGCCCCCCTCTTGCCGTACTGCTCTAACATGCACCATTTACTTTTTTCATGGATCTGTAACAAATTAAATAATATAAATATATATAATTATTATACAATACATATTTATATCTAAATATATAAAATATATAATTATTCTTGTACACGCAGATATAAATGCATTCGTATTATATTGACTATACATATATTATGTCTTATGTTGAATTTATATGTATATGTATCAAAAACTGAATTCGACATCGTATTTGAAACCTATGTAGCATTACCTGAATTTTGTTCCCTTTTGTTTCACCATTTGAATGTGCACCAGTAATCAGCTGATATATTGACACTCCATTATTGTTTTTTTCTTCTGGACGTAGTCGTTTGCCATTATCGATCACAGAATCGCAGTGTATGTATTTGCCCGTATATCTGTCTAGAAAATAGAAGATTCCCTGATAGCCAAGCTGTTCAGGCAAGATTTTGCTAAAGCTTGTTGCAAAATTTTGTTGACAAATTGGCTACAAATTCGATACAGTATGATACACAAGTCGATGATGATAGTAAAATGATAACAAAAATATAGCGGAGTCTGCTGAAATAAGTTGCGACCAAATAAGCGATTAGATTACATTGCAACTGTTGCTGTCAAATTGTTGTCGATTGGCATGCAACTGAGTCCATATGGATTTCTAGACAATTGCAGGCCTGCACAGCAGGCCGTTTGGCGAGCGAGAGCGCTCAGTTCCGCTCGCTAGAGTGGGGGACGGCGCTATTTTACGTTTACACTACTATATTGATAAATTGTCGATGTGTACACCACATAAATAGTTACCGCTACTGAAGGAGCACCATACTCACTAAAACGCTCTCCTCGGAAATATATCCTTGTAAAATCTGTAACAAATTTTTTAGTTAAAACAAAAACAGCAACATGGATAAGTATTAATATATGTTACAATTTGCTGCATACTTACATTATTCAATTGTGAGCTTCCTTTGATTATTTGGTATCCTTTTTTTATTTAATATGTACCTACCGGCATCGAGCGACTCGCGTGATCTTTCGATCCGCGAGTACAATTGCGATTTCATGCAATTGTCAACCACTAAGAAAGTCAATGGTACTGCCCTTTACAGCGCGGTGCGACGTCGGCCAGTAGTAATATTTCTAATCCTTTCCGAGTTAGACCTTTTTCGTTCCTCTAAGCATGCTCTCTCCTCCAGTATAAATTGAGGCTCCCGAATAGGCATACCCCTATTATACCGGCTATCTATTAATTCCAGTAACATGCACTCTAAATAAAATCGGATTAACTTCGGTTCCATATTATTCTTCCAGAACTTATCGTCTTTATCAATTCGAAGATATTTTAACCCTTTTCAGGTCCACACACAAAATAGGCAATACTTTCTACCTGTAATGTGTAGTTGTCCCTGCACCTGGTAATAATATAGATGGGTTTTGTTCATTGCTGTTCCCATTTCATCCTGAAATATTCGCCGGACCGTTGCAACAGTTTTGATTGCTTCCTCTGGCAATAAATTTTCTGCTGTTTTTGGACAGTTGATTTCCACAATGCCATCTTCATCGATGACTCCATTCGGTGAGGCTCCCAAGAAGGGTATTGAAGCATCTATGAATAGCCCGCATTCCTGAATTACGAGACAAATGTTCTGACTTAGTTTTTCATGGGCAATGTGTTCACATTCCTGCCCGTATTCCACCGCAGAAGCACTAATTAACCTCGAATATACAATTGACTTAACTGCATTTCCGCAGAGTGTACTTCTACAATGGCATACTCGTCCAAAATTTGATGCCGTCAAAAGCTTTGATTTATAACTCAACCATCGTGGATATTTTCCTTGACCGATGGTTTCCTCCTGAACTTCGTTTCTTCTATTTTGCCAATTATGGAGCATTTCCAGATGTTTCTCTTGCTCCATGTCATATATGTTTTTGTCCATATCTGGTTTTTCAGCATTCGGTCCATAATTCGAATCATTTGCTGTGCGGAATTGTTTTCGCGCATATTTAGAAATTCTCCTTTCTTTCAGCTTCTCAGTCTTCTTTAGGTTTTTTTCCTTCTTCCTGTTTTCAAGGTTGCGCAAAATTACGGGCGGATTTTTGTTCATTGCTGTACTCAATCGCGACAACACTTCTTTTGTATTATATTGTAAGACAGCAGCAGCACATCTTCCGGTATACGATCCTCTCTCGCCGAAATTTAATCTTTTTCCACTCGTGTACTTCGCTATAATTCCATTAAAGCTTTCAACAGCATTATTGTTGCTATTGTACAGCAAACTTTCTGCATGTGCTAATAATGGCCGAAGTACTTCTATAATTTGTTGATACACTCCTATCTATATTAATTCCGGCACGATATTTCTTTCATCTTTTTTGTTTGTTCCATCGCAGAAGTAACGTAGTTTTGAACATTCTGCGTGTTCACCGAAAACATGGCTTGGCACATTCTGTATGTCACCATACAAATTTTTTATTTTCTCGGCGATTGTTTCATTTTGACTGTATCTGTATTCTGCGGCTTTTACGATGTCCGCACGCATTCGCCGAATGCTGCTTTCCACGATTCGTCTCAGTGGGCCAGGTGGTGTCTTCTTTGCAATCTCTTTCATCTTTTTGCAGAAATTCCGTAACAAGTGATTCGTGCATTCTATTTTTTTTTACACGAATCTGAGTTTTGTACGGATCCGCATCTATAATCTTTTTATATACGCTGCTGTCCCCGTCGGCAATTAACGTTGAATACACGAGCCCACGTTTTTCTACGCTGGTCTTGAAACCTTCGACTATAGCATCGCTTTCCATAGCCGTCGATGCTTGATTTGTGCTCCAGTTCTTGAAGCACCTGTGCTTTCGAGGTTCTTTCTTGTTCTTTGCAGCACACCGACAAATTCTACACACTTTATTTCTCACACCGGTAAATAAAACTTTCTTCGTGTGATATCCAATTATCACACCGACTCCAGACACGGAGTCGTACGTTCCAGTGCGGTAAGATCTCTTCATCCAGCTTCCGTCGGCCACAACAGGGATGTGCGGAATCCCGGATCCAGGAAGAACATCGCCTCTTTCGATAGCCAGGCGTTTTTCTTCCTCAGCCGCTGCTTTCATCTCTTCTTCTGCGGCAGCAATGAGGGAATTTACTATTTTATCATGATGCTTTCGAAACTGTTTCTTCGACATGCAGGGTATGTTCATTGCTGCGAGAAACTCCTCCATATGGGTATAACTACCACCATTCAAAAATGTTCCAGGAACGGCGCTCTCGTTGATTTCCATTTTATCCGTTTCGTCGAGCTTACTGTGAATTTCACCTTTGTAATGGCACATTGCGCACATTACACTGAGGGTGGTCCTCAGACCAGACCGTTTCCTGCCCGTTATTTTCAGATGTCTAATTCCACAGTATTCCTTATTTATGGCATGGTCGCCAATTTTTTCAAATTCGGCAAAGATGTGCTGCATGTCTACAATACTCAGGTCACTTGGGAGGTACGATTGCTCTTCAGGCTCGTTCATAACTGCTTCCTGCATGATGAATATATCTTTTTCACAGACAGCACTTTCCAAATCCGTTTCTTCTTCTCTGTTTTCTATTTCTTGCATGTCCACATGTAATTCTTCTGAAATTTCTGTTAAACTCGCAATTTCAATTGCGGATGTCGACGGTTCCTGCACATGCTCACGACTACATTTTTCGGGACTTTTACTTACCTCCTCAGCATGTAAAGTTTGCAAGGCATTTTCCTTTTTTTGAAGCGCCAAGCGTCGTCTCCTTTCGCGGTATGCTTTCCTTCTTGAAAATCTTTTTATAGACATTGACAAATTTGCAGCACGTTTTCTCTTCCCCCTCAAAAGATCCTGTTCACTACGATTGTCCGCTTCTTCGTGAATGTCTTCAACGAACACATTTTTCGCAACACTCATTGTCACAATTTTTTTTTTAAACACTTCTAGATCAACCTCAATTCACTTCACTCTTCTCGAATAGACTAAGTTTTTTTCAAAACTTGGAAAAGAATTGAATAGTCCAATCCGTTTCGTGTCTTGAAGAAAACTGCCGATGAAACGTAAAACGCGAGTTTTCTTTTACTGACATGTGATACAGCATGGTGGAAAGTGTTATCAAGAAGTACGAAGAGTATTTTAGCGGCAACGTATTTCTCGAGGGCCTACGAGGGCGGCTAGACCGACGCTATTGTGCCTTCCTACGATTTATGACATAGCATGCATTTGGCCGGAGAAAGTGTTTACATGAGACATTTGGGTGACAGACGATGGTTAGTGTCTTGGAGTCACCAAGCCATCGAGGCCCCTGGGAATGATTGCTTTCAAGGCTTCAGTTTCGAAAACAAGCATAGTGACAAAGGATAGGAACTTCGTTCCTGGAGGAGCAGGCCGCAGAATGGGGGAAGGTGGGGGTGCCTTCTGGTAAGAAGGGTGTGAGGAAATGCACGGCAGCAGTCATTTTACAACGTGCACTGGAGGAAAACGTACGGGGAAAAAGTAAGTATTTCATTATGAAGTATAAAGTTAACGCATTACACGCCGGCCCCGCGATAATTAAAAATTTCGGTTCTGTTAAATCTTTGATTTTTGTACTTATAATAAAATAGTACATAAAATATCTTACTTACAGATGGAAATCGAAATGGTAGAAGAGGTTGTAGAAGAGGAGTGCGAAGGAAGGAAGGAAGAAGGCAAGGAAGGAAGAAAGGAGGAGGAAAAAAATAAGAAGCAGGAGGAAGAAAAGAAGGACGAGGAGGAGGAGGAAAAGAAGGAGGAGGAGGAGGAACGTAGGAAGAAGAGGAAAAGAGAGGAAGGGGAGCCATCCCTTTCGCAAGTTAGTAAAAACGATAACTTTTCTATTATATATACACATGAAGATAGCAGAAAGTATGTTGAAAACGGTTGCCAATCGTGTACGATTTCCATGATTTGTTTTTGTCTTCAAGATATATGCAAAGAATGCACAGTGGTCCGGAAACACATTTTTTGTTGCCAAAATTATTTTTAGACAAATTATAGTACAGCAGCTCGTTGAATTCATCTTGACACCAGCTACAATATAATGAAGTCAAAAATATATATTAACATTTAAAAAATCGAGGTGACCTCCATTTTCTGGTAAAAAAAATTTTTACATTCAAAATGTCATAATTGTGGTTTTTTGAGGTCGCTGGTAATGAATTTGACACCAGATATTAAAAATTCAAGACGGCAGGTTTAATATTGGTATCCTGCATGTGCGGAGAAAGCGTAATTATTTTATACGTCGAATGTCTTTGTTAAAACCAGCACAGTTAAAAGTAGCAAAAAGTAGCACCTAAATTTTTCATATTAGTTTTAACAATTGTCCATTTGTATATGGATTAAAAAGTGCTTCAAACTGCATTAAACGCTAAAAATATACTTAGTAATATGTATAAAACCGGCACTAAATGTGTTTCCTGATGTTATATAATTGGCGTATAAAGCGTTTAATTGTACTTTGAATTTTATTAATTTCTGTTTAAAACGCTCTATCTCACCACAGAATTATCTAAAATAAATAATACTTTCGGTTTTGGCGCTCTGAAGGATTGTTACTTTACAGCAAAAAAAATTTTGAATATGTTAAACTTGAAAAATTAACTTTTAGCCACAAAAAACGGGTTTCTGGAACACTATGGAATATAGAAATTGTACACGATTTAATATACGTATGTGTATAATTATAACGCTTCATTTTACTGTTTCAGTTAAAAAAAATCATGAAAAAAATTTTGTATGCGGGAGGTGGTGGTCGCGGCCGTGGAGGCGACCGTGGAGGCCGTGGAGGCGACCGTGGAGGCCATGGTGGCGGCCGTTTCGGCGGCCGTGGCAAAACATTTGTTAGAAACATTTATAATTCTTAGTTTAAATTATTGCCATTAAATAAATTAATATGTGCAATACACGTCTGTTTTTATTACTGGATATGTTTAAGCAATGTTTTAAGCAATACGCTTTACAATTTTAATTTATAAAAATTTCATCCCCAATACTCCTTTTACGCTCGCGCCATCCTTTTCTATTTTCAGTTTAAATTAAAATACCGGCTCAAGGCATATTCAGTAAAGATTTCCTGTAGAGATTTCAGTAAAGGTGCCTTCCCAGTTTTCATTTGTTATTTCGTACGATGATCGAGAAATGAGAAAATCGATAATCACAATGAGAAAAAAGTGAATGGAATAAATTACAAAATTATCAATATTTATAAACATTTTCATAACTCACATAAAATCTATCTAATAAATGTTTACTTTGTATTTTTAATTATTGTTATCAAATTATTGACGCATAGCGAATTCTATTAGTAAAACTTTTTCAGTTGAACGTGGTCGTAAATATGAATAGTGTCGACACTCGCTCGCACCGTCCTCCTACGTTCGGTACGAATCCAAATATCGGCTCAAGCCGTATTCAGTTCAGATCTCCTGATGGATAAAATTGTACTTGATGCGGCAACAGCGTGACAGAACTCTCCTATGATGCGATTTGGCAACTATGCCGTCGGACTTGTTGTTTATAATTCATCAGGATACTGTTAGATGTCGCATTTTCAAATGGCTCATGTACGAACTTATGTTTTCACTAATGCCCGTCTCTTCGCAATAGCGCTTCGATCGATTCGGAGTAGACCCCAAAGGAGTCGCCCCCCTTAAGACGGTTCTCGTGTTCACTTCTCGACGGTCAAAGTATTTCTTTTTTTTCGTCTTCACTTCTCGACGGTTGAAGTGTTTCTTTTTCTCGGAAGGAAGTCCGACGGCGACTTCCTCCTTGTGTACGCTGATTGGTCAAAACGAAATGGTAATTTTTGCCAATCAGCGCACAGATCCGGATCCACCACTCTTCCGGTGCGCCCGAAACGCGGTATTTCCCGGAAGAAGTAGGGCGATACCTGAAACCGCGAGGCTTCTGGAAATTTTGGCCGCGATAGAAAATTCCTCTAGATCCCGTGAGTCTGCTTGAGTCTGCTTCGCGTACCGTTACAATATGACTGGGAACCTTCGGAAATCCAGGTTTATGGTACTTGTCGATTATTGAGGATGGCGGGAGTAATTTAAGTGGTAACGTTTTACCTGCACGTGAAATAAACTGCTGGCAGGCGCAGATAATTTAAACGAAATTCTCTCCGTCAAAAATAATCTTTTTCCTGAGATCCGTGCCATAAACTTTGTCAAACTTTTCACGCATTTTGTTCCGTACGACGGAACGCTGTTACATTTTTAATGCTTCTTCATGTGTTAAATGTCTTTTGCAGTCCATAACATTGATTTATACTCGTTCGCATTAATTAGAGGTGAATGTTCCACTCTTCAACCATTCTCCTTTGTTTTACTATACTCTGAAATAATGCGCAACTCTCCGACAGCTGCTCTCTCAATTCGAAACTGGTTCCAATTCTAGGAGTATCTGTTGGACAGTACTGTTATACTGTATCCACTTGAGAGTAGGTCACGAGAGCACTTGGGCAGTTGACTGCAGCTCTCCAGCAGTTGCTCTCGGAGTGGTGCCCATTTGAGAGAACGCTCTGGAGAGCGTCCTGCAAGGACTTTACTCTCAAGTGGACACCTACCTTAACGAGAAGGAAAAGACGAATCTTGGCGAGAAGGTACTGTGCAGGGTGTATAAAAAGTCAATGTCACGACTA
The DNA here is from genome assembly GCA_023838395.1 of Holcopasites calliopsidis. Taxonomy (NCBI): domain Eukaryota; kingdom Metazoa; phylum Arthropoda; class Insecta; order Hymenoptera; family Apidae; genus Holcopasites; species Holcopasites calliopsidis. The sequence goes on from JALHAQ010000104.1 coordinate 75,626, forward strand.
TGGTAGCGCGATTCTACTCGATTCTAATCGGTAGACATTTGTAAAAGAACCTTCCCGTAAAATTCGTTTTGACCTTGAAACTTAAGGTCACAAAAGGTCAGGTCGGCCCGTGCGTCGCTAGGAGCGCAAGATCATTGCTTCCTCTCCCTCTATCTCTCTCGCTCTAACTCGCGCTAATCAATACAAAATATTGACATTATTATTGCAAGGAAACTCATTTATTCAACTCATAATGAATGAGAGTTTTGATACTTTCACGGCCCGGATCACTACGATTGTTATTTGAGGCTTCCGGGTATAAGCCGTGTCCATTGGAAATTTCGTTCTGACGTTTCGCCAACATTGCAGTCAGCTTCATCAGGGATCTGAGGATGCACTGATACTGGTGTGCGTCGGGGTTCTCATCTGTTAAATACTCCTGCTAATGTTACTGCTCATCGGATCTGGCCAATCAGATTTAATTGATCAATCATGGATCAATGATCAATGATAAAGTTTTTTACTAGGGTAGATGAGCAGGTCAAACTGCGCACAGGTTGAGGCCGGTAGAAATCCGAGTTTTCTCAGCATTCGCTGACGTGACCGGTATGAAGCGCCGAATAACCGATAGGCACGGAAAAGGAAAGAGTGCGCTCCTCAGGACTTGCCGACGTGTAAAACGCTGGATAGACAGCCAAAGACGAATAGTTTAGGTTTATGATGGGGATAGATAAACGAGACCCGCAATTTTCCGTCGATATATCAAGAAGTGAAATATACTACCGTCCTCCGTAGTTTTTCCTCTGCAAGATCTAATTTTCAAAAACGTGGAACAATGTAGACAAGGTTCTGAAAATAAGCAAACGCTTACGCCATGGCGCGTTATACGAGATTTCGCAATTTTTTACAACCTTAGCCCGAACATACCACATTTCTGAAAGACATACTTTGTACAGGAAAAATCGGAGAACACTATGGTACATTGCATATTATACGATACATTTGCAATTCGATTCGCTTTAGATACATGTTATATGACTCTAGTTAGCGATTTAAAGCATCAATCATTCTTTTTTTTATTCTGGTGACAAATTCCACATTAACGACTGATCTTGACATGAGAATTTATTAAATTTATTAAATTCCACTCAACCTCCTTTCTCCTTATCACACATTGTTTATCAACTTCCATTACAATAATTTTTACACACATCACGATTGTCCCGGCCGTGAATATTAGTCTGACTCGTTAGTCAGTCGATTCTAATTCTTTTTTGTTCAACTGATAACGACAAATTGATTGCATTTGTATTTTACTTCATTTCTATTCATGAATAATGATTAATTCAATGTTAACTCTTGCTCCGTGCTAGAGCGGCGCGTTTTGGTCGGGGGCGGCGTTTGAACGTTGCTACCTAGCACGACACGCCGCGCGCCGTCCCTGAGCGTGGGCTCTACGCTCGCTCTTATTGCTGAGTGTTTTTCGTTAACTATTTAAAAACGAAGCCTCAAACAACATTTTCGCAAAGGAAAAAGGTGTTCAGAATCACCTCAGCTATCACCCCTTTTCGGCACTTGATGTAGTTCTGTAGACATACCACACATTTTATATTGTATTCCTGTTTTTCGAATAACTAATGGTATTCCAAAAAATGGACAAACTTAAAAAAAAATGAAAATTAAATCGTTTTCATTATTTTTTTATCAGTGAGATTAAAAAAGGTGCATTTTTTATTTTTACCCTAAAGCACTATATTTCAGAAAGAGAGAAGCCTTGAAAAAGTGGAAAGATTGTACAGTTTATGTAAATTATTGTGTGTATTTGGTTTTCGAGAAAAAAATTGTGGATTGGAAGGCCGTCACCCTCTTTACTTGATAATCCCATTGGGCAGGCTTTGATATGTCCATGTGGATTTTGACAAGTAAGCAGGTTGAATGCTGTGCAACGTCAAACGTGTGCCTTTTTTGGGTGTCAGATTACGCGGTGCGGTAGGTCATGGCTTCTCTTTCGTGTAGCAAATGGCTGTCACTGAACACAGCTGCCCGTTTTTTAAAACACCGGTATCTTATTAACAAAGCCTCAAATGCAAAATTGTCATTCTTGATTTTCCCCTTGTTTTGGCCTGTAGAATCACTCCTTAAAATTTTTACAGAAAATTGCGTTACGTCCTCACAAAAGTTACAGCAACCGTGCAGTAAAGTAAAATTCGAGAAGTGAAGTGAAATGACTGACTTGACCGTGGAACATCAGCTGTTGTGCATCACGTGTTACTCCTTGATGTAATAATGATACGAATGATCGGTAAGATGACAGTGACCCATTTTCGTCTAAGCAGGTTCATTTCTGGAGAAACGGGTAAGCCTAATTCCAATTGTTGGTGAATTGTTTAAAATGTAACATACGTCGTACTTGATAGACTCGTTAGTCAGTCGATTCTAATTCTTTTTTGTTCAACTAATAACGACAAATTGATTTCGTTTGTATTTTA
>JALHAQ010000105.1:0-76673 GCA_023838395.1 Holcopasites calliopsidis
AGGATATTTTAAGTTGAAACTTATGCAACGCAAGTTGTATATACAAGAATTATCGTCACTTGAAAAGTTTATTAAATAGGACTAAAATAGACGTACTTCTCTTTGGAGTAAATTACAACTAATTTGTTTTTAGCGAAATGAAGCGTTAAAAAATACGAACAAATTTTATGTCTGCTCGCACTATGTACTAGTTGGCGAGAAAAATCGTAATTCGATGAAAACATACTTCTCGTAACAAAATAATACCTAAAGAACTTTGACTAAAATATGAACGTGCAGTTTGAACTCCGTCGACCTCATTCGATTTCGTTAGAAGCCGACGTTCTTACATTCTAAATATTGTAGTTATAAATTAAAAAATATACTATTACTACATCAAACGTATTTGGTTATAATATCGTGTCGCTAGAAATAGACCTTACGGAGGGACGATGCGAGACAAATTACTGTATAACTACGCCTAGGCTCAGTTCGGACGAACGCGCATCCATTCTAACTACCCATCCGCACAGTTCGTACGACAAGCAGTTCGGATGAATGTGCATCCACTCTAACCATAACCTTAAACGTAGTTGCGTCGTTGAATGTTTACGTTGCGTGCAATGTTTACCGCAGTTCCCTAGAAGAACGAACGTACTTTCGTCGCAAAGGGATACTTCTGGCAACGTAAAAGCACCGTACGTTAAAAAACGGATGCGTAGAGCGGGCCTTATGCTGTAAGCTTTAGACGTGAATAACTCAAAGTTGGTTAATCGATTTGGATGAAATTTTCAGCGTGCATTCATTTTACCTAAAGGGTATAACCGGATAAGGGGGTCAAAAGGGCTCCTTAAACCAAATTCGATTTGCCATGGGTCATTAGATAGCTTATCAAAAAAGTACAATGTGTTCCAAGTTTCAGCTCCGTATCTCGACTAGGGGGGAGTAATTGACAAAAACCAAAAATCACATATTTTACCAATTTCTCTCATCTGCGTGGATGGAAAATTTTGAAAAAAAGCAGGGGCCCTTTAATTAATCAACCATATATTATAGAATTTTTTCAGATTTTTAAATTAGAAAACCAATCTGTGAAAAATAAAAAACGAAAGAAAATGCCGGTTTAGGAATGAAGGAGTCGCGGTACTAGACTCAAATTTTTCGAGTAAGTACATATTATTGGTACTATCGTACTATATATTTTTCAGATTTTTTGGGTTGGTGCGCTATAGTTAAAAAAATCAAAAACTAACTTTCTCCTTGTTTCTTGCGTGCCCCAGTCACTTATACAGCGATTTTTGGTGCGTTCTTGATCAGATAAATGCTTTATGCAATGCTCAATGTTTTTACGCATAGCAAACGAACACAGGAACTAATGAAACTAAATAAACCGAACCATTTGTTATTACGTCATGCGCATTACACTTCGTAATACGCAAGGGATTTTCAAGAACGTCGGTGGTCTTGCGGCAAAGTACATGACTGCTAAGCCGCTGCGCTGACTTTTCGTAGGTTCGAGCCCTTTTTAGGTAACTTTTTTTTGCTTTTTTTTTTATTTCCTAACTATATCAAGATGTTCAATGTTTGTTTAAAAATGTTTTGATAATTTTTTTTTATATTTTAGTCTGTAGTGTACGTAAATATGACTTTGGGTTGCTGTTTATGCTACCGTTTCAATTACGGTATTGTTTAACATTTCCTACGCTAAAGTAATATGTGTGAAGGATTTGCGAATATTTTACCTTTAATAGTTGTAGATGGATTGTCTTAAAGATACTTATCTTTAATAATTATAGATAGGTAGCAGCGAAAATAGCTCGTGATGTCCTCAGTGTTTCTTTTAGTTTGTTCAGTTCCTCTTCCCCATACTATATCAATCATATGCAACCGTAGAATTATTCATATTTTCTAATATTAAGCGCCTATGTAGTCTTTGTTTTAAAGATACTTATCTTTAAGAACTATGGATGAGAAATACTGGATGTCGTACGAAATTCGGGAGCTTCTTTTCCATATCAATGAAAAAGGTAAGTATCTTTAAAGCAAAGACTACACATATGTTTAATATTGGAAATTATAACTAATTCTATATTTCTATTTAATTGGTAGGGTATGGAGACATCACATGAGACATCCAGGATTTCCCATCCATAGTTCTTAAAGGTAAGGATCTTTAAAACAAAGACTACATGTGCGCTTAATATTAGAAAATATAAAAAATTCCACGGTTGCAACTGAACATACTAAAAGAAACACTGAGGACATCACGAGATATTTTCGCTGCTACCTATCTATAATTATTAAAGATAAGTATCTTTAAGACAATCCATCTACAACTATTAAAGTAGGAAAGTAGGAAATCTTAATAAATACCATAATAGCATAAAGGTAGCATAAAGAACACCCCAAAGTCATATTTACGCACACTACAGACTAAAATATTAAAAAAAATTATTCAAACATTTTTAAACTAACATTGAACATCTTAATGTAGTTAGGAATTAAAAATAAAAGCAAAAAAAAGTTACCTAAAACGGGCTCGAACCTACGAAAAGTCAGCGCAGCGACTTGGCAGTTATGTACTTTGCCGCAGGACCACCGATGTTCTTGAAAATCCCTTGAGTATTACGGAGTGTAATGCGCATGATGTATGACAAATGGTTCGGTTTATTTAGTTTCATTAGTTCCTGTGTTCGTTTGCTATGCGTAAAAACATTGAGTATTGCATAAAGCATTTATCTGATCAAGAACATACCAAAAGTCGCTGTATAAGTGACTGCGGCATGCAAGAAACAAGGAGAAAGTTAGCTTTTGATTTTTTTAACTATGGCGCACCAAACCAAAAGCTCTGAAAAAATTCAGTACAGTAGTACCAATAATATGTACTTTCTCAAAAAATATGGATCTAGTACCGCCACTCCTTCATTCCCGGCATTTTTCGTCATTTTTTGTTCGTTTTTTATTTTGCACAGATTGGTTTTCTAATTTAAGGACCTGAAAACATTCTATAATATGTGGTTGATTAATTAAAGGGTTCCTGAGTTTTTTCAAAATTTTCCATCCACGTAGATGAGAGAAATTGGTAAAAAATGTGATTTTTGGTTTTTGTCAATTACTCCCCGCTAGTCGAGATACGAAGCTGAAAATTGGCACACAGTATACTTTTTTGATAAGCTATCGAGTGACCAATAGCAAATCGAATTTGTTTTAGGGGCACTTTTGACCCCCTTATCCGGCTATACCCTTTACAGAAAGTATGTTTCAAATTTTTATTATAAGCTCATATGAAAAAATTAAAAAAAATTACTATGTTCCATGTCATTTCTAAATTGCGATTTCACAATGTCGCCAGACATCTTTCTGTACCATTCGATGTAATGGAAGAAAAAATAAATAATTAACGTACAAACGGCAAGCAAGAAGGAATCGCACTTCTAATTTTGTTTGCATGATCGAAGTTGTAGGTACATTCTTATATCCTTTTTTTACCAGGATTGAAAAAATGTAGCTTAAAGAAGATCTTTTGTACCAATTAAAATGTAGAAAGAAAAGTTAGATCGGGAACACACAAATAATTTCCTTACGATGAAATGGCTTCGTATTAACAAATCATATGTACAGGGTGTAAAGAAATTATAGGTAACGACCACCACAGCGTGATTCCACACCTTCGGATCGCTGAACATTTGTGAACAAAATCCTGTGCAAAATTATCCCTGGAAAGGACAAATTTCAGAATCGCCTTAGCAATCTGTCTGTAAAATATTTGCATGAGGTAGTGAAATACGAAGTCAACGCAAGCATACGACGTTTGGCATTCGCATACAGTTTGAAGTCGTTTCCCTACACAACATATTCTAAACCTCTTAAAAGATCTTTTCATATTGGTTTTCAATTTGCAGTTACTGAATTTTCTCGCTAGTGTGATTTTATAGCTAGCGAAATTTATACATTCCGCTCTATAATGGTTATATATTCCTGCTTATACATTCCGCTCTATAATGGTTCTTTCAATTGCAGTCTCTAAGCAACGCGTGTCTTTCCTCGCAGTCCCTTTCTGCAGGTATCAACCGTAATATACAGTGAGGAGCAAAATTGAAGCAGGACAAGTACTTTTAGTCAAAAATGATGATTTGTTTATATACTAGACAAGGAGTAGAAAAAATTTGACACATATATTAATTTACATTTATTGTACTATAATAAACTAGCATGGAATTTACTGTATACTATTTAGTTTTTCAGTTTTATTGATATTCTTTCAACTCAGTTTTGCACCAGTATTAGATGTGTACGTATTTATTACATTTGGAACTGCTGCAAGGTCAAACTTGTTTACATTTTTCAAGCGTGCATCGCACAAACGTGTTATTAACATTTAGTTGTAAGTAAATCGTTAGAGGCAATGATTCAAAACTGAAAGTTTCGTCATTATGAAATCTATTGCGTAATGCGTTCAAGATGCGATAATTTTCTTATTGAAGAAATGAATTTCAGCTCGTGATGTATGTAAAAAGTACGCAATATCACAATCAAGTGTGCAAAGAATGAGAAACAAATATTGCAGTGATTCTTCTGTACCATCTGCGGTTCGACCGGGGATACTCTCAGCACAAAACAAGAGAAGCCTTGCACATTTTTTATCTCAGTAGCAGCAAATTCTGCTGCCATGGCCGGAAAATTAATAGAAAATGTAGGAGTACGTTGTAGTCGTTGGGCCATCCACCAGCTCTCAAAGAAATGAATTTCAAGGCAATCGAAAAAGTAAAAAAACTCATGATAAGTAAAAAGAACATTGAAGCTCGTTTGGCTTTAGCACCGTAACGGATTTCTGTTCAATAAAATCAACTGTACAATAGAGGTCATGCATCCAAAAGAGAAACAATCCACTTCGAATGTCAGAAACAGACAGAACGTCGGTCCTTTACCATAATGTATACAAGGCGCAAAATATTAAAATAACGTGGTATAAACCCGATTTTCGTAACACGTTTATTTCACGATCTATAGATTTCTTCTTCTTCGCTTCTTCACGTATTTATACTTTATGACAGTTATTGATTTATTAATGCACCGATAGCTATGATTGTTGTGCCCCGAGAGGTTCGACTCGGAGCGGTTGCGGGATTTTGGCTTAGTTTGGTTCGTGAGCGGACAAAGGATTGGAATCCACCAGGCGTTCTTCAATAATACTTAGTTTATTGCAGCTATTCTTGAACTAGACAGTGGTGACTTGGATACGGTGCGTATTCGTTGATGGTTGGATCGCGAGTCGCTCTTTTGGGCGAGACCCATTGGTTTTATTATCAGCTATGAGGTGTGACAAAATTGGTAGGAGTAGTCACGCGGTATCATAAAAGTCCACTCGGCAACAACTATAACGTGATCATCGGTCAGTCACGTTGTGCTGATTTTACAACTCTTGCAATTCTGCGAATTCATATCTCGGTTCGAGAACCTTCTATGCTGATGCACTACTGTAAGCTATCCTAGAATACCGAGCACAACATGATTATGGTATACAGGGTGCTCAACTACCTAAGGGTAAAGATAAAAATGGTGCTTCTACGGATTAAAATAAGACGGAAGAATATAATACATTTGTTTTACTTGGGGTTTCGTTATCGAGAAAATTGAATTTAAAAGTTCATTGAATGCACACTTGAGTACGCGCATGCTTAGCGAATATTCATATCCAATTTTCTTGAAAACGAAACATGGTATCACAAACCTTTACTCTTTGTTTTCGACGTATTTTTACATGTTTAAACTTCTTTCAGGTTTTACCACAATTTCCGGTTGTACACCTGTAATCTTCTTTAGTACACCTGTAATCGATGAATTTCCAAACTCAGTCTTTTTTAATTAAACCTTAAACGAAAAATATTTATACTACTTTTTTTGTCTTTTTCAGCCCACACGATCACCCCTTTAATTCATGCCCACATCTAGCCAAACACTCTATATGTATATCTAACGCCACAACGGAGGTCTTCAAGTACCCATAGATACAAGTTTGAAAAAAACATGCACTTCGAAATTTATAAATTAATAGTTTTAAAAGCAATGAAGTCCAAAGTAACGAATCGCGAGCCCACGCGCATGGCCTCTTAACACTTTTTGTAAGAGAAAATGAATCTCAGATTTATTCATTTTTTAATGAGTCCTATAAGGATCTTCTACAACAAGTTTCACTAATATCTATGCATATGCTATAAACTATTTTCGCCGTCACATCTATGGCTTTAGCCAATCTGCAAGAGCTAGACTTATTAAATCTGTAAATTTGATGCTTAAGTTAGGTGAGACTACCTGAATGTCCCGGCTTATCTATTTCTCGTTGAATCATCCGCTATACGGTTGTGCCACGATTTATACAGTACATTATATACCTAAAAAGTTTTTCGGAATGTGACATAATATTTATATATTTTATAACTTGAGCGCGGTGGGGGATCGCCCTTTCGCTTCTCTTTGCACCTGACACGGCACATGCGTGAGATGCGTGCTGGCATTAAGGGGACAGAACACCGTAAAGGTGGGTATCCACTTGAGAGTAAAGCCCTTGCGAGTCGCTGTCCAGAGCGTTCTCGTAAATGGATACCACTTCAAAAGTAACTGCCGGACAGCGCTTCAGTCAGCTGCCCGAGAGTGGCTCGTCTCCTGATCTGCTCGCAAGTGAACACAGTATAACAGTACTGCTCAACAGCTGCTCCCAATATTCGAACCAGTTTCGAATTGAGAGAGTAGAGCTTGTCGGATAGTTACGCATCACTTCAGAGTATGGTAGAACGAAGAGGAATGGTCAAAGGGTGGAACATTCAACTCTAATTAATGCGAACGAATATAAATCGATGTTATGGACTGCAAAAGACATTTAATACATAAAGGAGCACTAAATGAACAACAGTAATAAACTATTTTATTTCCTTCCGAGTACTTTTGAGTGAACTAACGCGTTCGCTACCTAAGCATTTGTTATGTATTGTGATAAAACAATTGAGCGCTAGATTTTCAAACAGACCCCGCAGGTACAGGTGAACCCGCTCATTAGAAGACAAAGGAATTGCAAAAAAAGGACGACGTGGCAATAACTCTGCAGGCAGATCCGCGCAGTCCTAGGTCAGATATAATTGTCGCAGAAGAGTTTTCGGTTGTTAATGGAAAAATTGCGCACGAAAATTTACATGCACTAAACTTGTTACATCATTCTCGTTTAAATTCCGGAGGAATACTCTTCCGGCATTTTCTGTAAAAGGGATGGTGTAAAAAGTTGAGTGCATGTAAATTTTCGTACGCAATTTTTCCGCTGATGACCGAAAACTCTTCTGCGACAATCATACCTGACCCATGGCTGTTCTTAGTTTTGTGTCTCTTTTGGCAATACAAGGTCCAACTTTTTCTACAATGTACTCTACCTGTACAGCATTCATGCGCACAAAATTGCGGAATTGCTGCGTTCCTTCGATTTGCAGCTCTTTTATTAGATATGAATGTGGTCCTAGGTTTTCTCTCTGTTCAATCCACGGCTTTACTCTGCAACTTCTTTTTGTTACTTGTTTGTTTTTTCAAAATTGCGTACGCAATCTCAATTGCATTAAGTTTTCGCTTGTCCATGTTCACTGTTTTGCTGTTCGGAAGAAACTAATAAGTAAGCATATCTCGTGGCAGGGCGCATCGTTGTGTCGGAAGTAGGGGTAGGCGACCCTCAAGTGGACGCCGTTTTGGGAGTTCTACGAGACAGTAAATTTTTGGAGAGGTCTTTTAGTGGCTGCCCGACAGTCAAAACTCTGGCAGTTGCTCTGAAGTGGGCACACAGCCCAAAGTAACTGTCGATAGTAACTCGGGCGAGATTCTCTCAAGTGGATACTTAGCTTTACGGTCGGAAAAACGCAAATACCTTTGGGATTTTTTCCACTGAAACCAAACGATGCAATGTTTTGAAACTTCTACAATATCTTATTTAACATTTTTATAAGCAGAAAATATTTGGTAAATTAACAGAGTAAAAGCCTCACAAGTATGTGCTTCACAAGAATTATGACTGTAAGCCACACGGTTTGCATAAAATCATGAACACAAAAATATTTATAAGTTAAATAGCCTTGATTACTACCTGACTCAGACAAAATTTAATACATAAAAAACTGGCAAAGTGGTGGACGTTAAAAGACAAGTGTGACGATTTTCATCTAAATGAATCTACTTTAGTAATTAATAAAACATAGAAAGGCAAGTTCAATTTGAGAAATCCTACATCGGATAAAAGAGATGCGTTTTCCGAACAAACGTGGGCCTATTGTTACGTTAAACGAATACATGGATTTTTTGCGTTACTGTCAACGCGATTGAAAAGCTTCGATTTGAGATTTTTGATACCTCTTAAAAGATATAAAAAAATAAAATTCTACTTTTTCAACATTTTACACTGGTTTGCCCCATTACGTACGTGTTGTCGCAACGAGAGGCAGGACAACACTTTGTCCTGTCTTTATTATAGAAATAAAATTTTCGTATTGTGTATGCTCAATTTTGTATGTACCTGTATACACTTTTGGGCAACATTACTATTCACACATAAAAATATTCATTTTATTTTTGATGAATTCTTTACTAGCAAAATTCTAGGCCACGTCAGAAAAGATACTTTATCTTTCCGCCGATCTAACAAAATTGTACGCATATATTGTAATAGTAGGGTGTCTCGATACAAGGTTGCAAATGTTATAACTGGTGATTACTGCAGCGAATCCAAACAACATTTTCCAGTCACATTGAAAAACGCTGATCAATCAGAGTTCGCCGACTCAACCAAGAGAGATCACCCCTTAAAATATTCACAACCTGTACCGGGACATCCTATACAGGGTGTAACACAAAAGGTGTAGGATCCGGAAATGGGAGATTCCTGAGATGATACTGAAGAACTTTTTCCTTTGCCAAAACCTGGTTTGAGGTATCATTTTTGAATAATTAACAAAAAACACTGAACAATCAATCAGAGCGCGCGTAGAGCCCGCGCTCAGGTCCACGGCGCGTCATGCTAGGTAGCGACGTTCGACCGGCGCCCGATCAGAAAGCGCCGATATACCACAAAGCAAAAGGTAACGTCGTATTATGCATTATTTATGAATAGAAATAAACGAAAATACCAACGAAATCTCGTCCACCGTTGCGAATCGCGTCACAATTTCTCAATAGAGAATTAGTCCGAACGCCGAGCAGTAGAGATCTCTCTGACACTGCAATTGCTATTTTTACTTTCATTAAAATAAGGGTTAAGTTCTAAAAGGCAAAGCTCGTGAGTTTCTACCCGCTCGGGAACACGATAACGAAATTGCCGAACGTGGAAAAACGTATTTGGCAGTAGCAGCGGCCATATCTGGCCCTTTCAAAGTTAATAACAATCGGTCGTTTTCGGGGCAACCAATTACTCATACGTGGGAACAACTTATTTCGTAAATTCAAATCTTGAAGAGTAAAGTGACAGTGATGGTGCAATGATGGAAATTTTGTGAAATGAATTTCTTTCACTGTTCCAACCCAGACATCGGCTCTTGTGCGTCATGTGTTTGTTCTTCGAGTGGCCAGGATCGGTAGAATAACCCAGTAATAGTTGCCGTGCAGGTAGTAGGTTTTGTCAAATAATGTGAGTTCGTTGACCTGGCCGTAACATTAGCTGTCTTGCACTACGGGATACCTACTTGCAATAGTCAGAATCGGTAGGATGACACAGTAACCTATTTTCGTCGAGGCAGGTTCATTTTGGAGAAACGGGTAAGTCTAATTTTAATTGTTGGCGAATTATTTAAAATGTAACGTACGTTGTACTTGATAGACACGTTAGTTAGTCCGTTCTAATACCGTTTTGTTTAACTGATAACGGCAAATTAATTTCATTTATATTTTAGTTAATTTCCATTCAAGAATAATGAATAATTCGATGTTAACTTTTGCTCCGTGCTAGACCTGCGCGTACTGTTCGGGGCGCCGGTCGAACGTCGCTACCTAGCATGACGCGCCGTGGACCGTCCCTGAGCGCGGGCTCTACGTGCGCTTTGAGTGTCCAGTGTTTTTCGTTAACAATTCAAAAACAAAGCCTCAAACGACATGTTGGCAAAGGAACAAGTTGTTCAGTTTCGCCTCAGGAATCTCCCATTTCCGGCTCCTACATCTTTTACATTACACCCTGTAGAAATCAAAAGGGCAAGTACGAATCAGGCAAGAACCGTGCTTTTCAGGAATATCTTATTATATTTTATATAAATTTTCTAGGTTGTTTACTATTAATTATTTGTAATAATTCCCAGGCAGAAGTAGGCAACTGTCCATTGACCGCCGTTTCCGAATACAATGGATTTATGACACGTATTGTGTACAGTCAAGCACCTGGAACATTGTGACTTCGGACAATTTAATAGACTTGTTTAAAAAAAAAATTTTCCTTGGTTTATACTAAGAAGTTACAATATAACTAGTACTGGACACTGAAGTTTCTGTCTCTGGCTTTGAACTCTGAATGTAAATCCGAATCCCCTGCGTGGTAACCTAATCTGTTTATACATATATCCTCGGTCGATGACGCCTTTCTTGTCGGCAGCCCTTATCTCTTGGCTTTGCTGTAAAATTATCTCCTTCGAGACAGTTCCTTATTTCGTCTCCTGGCTTTGCCGAATAATCTGTTTTGAGACACTTCTTTCCGTCTCGTGACAACATATAGTTTCTGCGATCATGAAACACCTTTGGGTCCAGGTATTGGTATTGATTCTGGTAACAATGTCTTTTCCGACAAAGAATGCACGGTCCTTAAAATTGGTCTGTTCGTTCTCCCACTCCTAGTGGAGCTTGCTCTTCTTTCTTTTTTCATCGCAAGAACTGCTTAGAGACGGTAGAGTCGAATATGGAGATACAATATGTATGGAGGTCCCCAGGGACTAGTGTAGGTTCCCCGGACATGTCCGCAGGCGTCTCGAGACAAGTCTCATCGTGCGTGTATGGGGCACTATAGAGACTCTCCGTATTTGTTATATCTTCGTATCTGGCTCTTCAAACGCAAACAACACCGCAATTCTGGCCTCCTATTCTAATGAAGCATTCCTCTGCAAAAAGGAGTAAATTTGTAAGTTCAGAAACTAATTAAAATCGACCATGCATACATTAAGAATTACTGAATTCGTCTTGAAAAGCACTATCAAAGGAACTGATGAAAAGTGAAACAAGGAAGTGTCCGACCTGCGACGTTCCTTGTTGGTAACGTTAGCAGTCGCTAATGCTAACATTATGTTAACTCGGTAGGTTAATATCTTAGTAATGGCTTATACAAAAGCCATAAGTAAGACATAAGTAGCGTCTTGAAAATTTCGTAGTGTCAGCTACACAAATATGTAAAGAAAAGTGTATGTATCCGTTTAATAATATAAAGGTGACTATTACTGAGTTTTTCAAGGTCATCGTTGGGTCGGACGTACCTCGCTACTATTTTATAGGTAAAATTCTTGTTTGAAACATTTTTCCATATCTTTTATACTTTTCCAAATATTTAGGTGTTGAAAGATAAACTGGGCACACTCTATACAGGGTGTTCTAGAACTCTTGTAAAAGACGGGGAGGTGTAATTCTGAGCAACCTTTTTCTTTGCCAAAACTTTGTTTAAGGCTTGGTTTTTGAATTGTTAACGAAAAACACAATTGTTCACGATCTTTCCTTGGCTGAATGCGGGTTCTATACGCATTCGGATTGGTCAGTGTTTTTCCATAGCAATTAAAAAACGGAGCCTTAAACAAAGTTTCGGCAAAAAGAAAAATTGTTCAGAATCACCTGAAGCCTTTTCCGGTTCTTCCAGGAGTTCTGTACCTGTAATCTATAGAAAATAGTATTTTCTCAGCTTTCCTTTCAGAATAAGTGCCTGTAAAATAACTGTCTTTCCCAGTATGCTTTAAATAATATTTAGTAATTTGCGAAGGAAGTACGAAGACAATAGAGAAATTAATTATGCAATAATTAATCATTTTTCCATCGTGTAAGATTTAAGTTACTGCTGTTTACTGAACTCACCTCCAATAACTTTCACCTTAAGATATGTTGTCAAGATTACATTCTTGAGTAACCATAAGTTGGATTCAGCTACTGCTTGTTGTTGGTTAAACAATTGTTAGCGCTTGGTACAGAAAACTAGGAAAGGCTGTAGGTATACAATTGTTTTAAGCATTAGGCGAATATAAAAATGTTTTCAAATAAATATGAGAGATGTAGACTGAGAATTTTATTTAGTTTCGCTTTGTAAAGGATATATTGAACCCATAATTTTAAAGAGAGCAGTTTTAACCTCGCTTTTCGCATCAAGCATTAATAACTTTTCAACCATCAGGGGACGATAGTAACAACTTTCTGAAGATCACTCAGGATGGTGACCTTGACAAAGTATGTCAAGGTGAAGATTATTAAATTTATACCTACTGTGTACCTACGATGAAAAGACATCGACCTACTATCATTGAATAGTTATTACACATTTTTCAGCGTTTCTGCAGTGAAATTTAAACTAGCAAGTACTTTGTAGATTACAACAAACAGCAGATAATTAGTAAATTTTCGGTGTATTCTTTTGTAACTTTGCAATGGAAAATGAATATTTTTATATGATTCTTAGCACCATTCAAAGTACAGATGATCTTACCAGTTTGCTTCTGCATTGTATACCAATTATATTTTTTGTATAGTTCCCAGAAAGTGTATGCATAATATAACATTATACAAAATATTATTTTATACTTAACGGTATAATTGCAAATATTGCCATTTACATATGTATGTGTGTATATATGCTTACATTTGGCTGTTTTTTTAAATCTAGAATTCAAGTAGGTGATGTTGTGTACGAATATAACCTCATTACTGGCTTTGTTCCGCTATCTAACTCAAACAAGGTTGTAGTAGTGTCCATACTATACAATGTTTCACCAAAAGCGTTACAAGTTAAAGGAGGAAGTACCGTAAAATTGGAATTCTTAACAAGTGTACAATATAGTGAAGCTGTCACTATGGAGGAATACCATACTCATTATGAACTGACGAAGAAAAGAGCTATAGAGGTATGTAACTTTCAGGATATATATACATATCCTGAATATCCTGAGTATACATATATACAGGGTGTAACGCAACAGTATGCAAATATTTTAAGGGGTGATTCTACAGGCCAAAATAAAGCGAAAATCAAGAATGGCAATTTTCCGTTTGAGACTTTGTTTACGAGATATCGATGTTTAAAAAAACGTCGTTCGAACGCCTGCCGATGGGGAATCTGACGCGTGAGGCTCGAGTCAAACAGCTGTGTTCAGTGGTAGTCATTCGCTACGACGCCGCAGGAACCATGACGTACCGCACCGTGAAATCTGGCACTCAGAAGGCACACGCATTACGATGTATAGCATTCAACCTGCTTACTTGTAAAAATCCACATGGGCATATCGAAACCCGCCCAACGGGATTATCAAGTAAAAAGGGTGACGGCAGCCTTCAATACTCAATTTTGTTTCCAAAAACCAAGTATGCAATTGGCCCGTCCTCGATTGTTAACAACACATCCATCAACACAGAAATTTGCAGCACACAAGAATCACGATTCCACGATTTGCACTAAACTAATTATTCCAGGGATGTTCCTCGTGTCCACCACTCGCTTGAATGCAATGATTCGGTATAAGCAAATTAAGAACAATATCAAATTATTCGTTATTCGTGTAGAATCAATTAATCGATTGACTAATAAACCTATCAATTGCAGCCCGCGTTAAATTAAAAAAGATTGACAGAAGATTCAAATTAGACTCACCCATGCATCCAGAAATGAACCTGCTTCGACGAAAATGGGTCACTGTGTCAGCCTACCGATCTTGAGCATTGCAAGTAGGTATCCCGTAGTGCAAGACAGCTGATGTTACGGCCAGGTCAGCGAACTCACTTTATTTGACAAAACTTGCTACCTGCACGGCAACTATCACTGGGTTATTCTACCGATCCTGGCCATTCGAAGAACAAACACATGGTGCACAACAGCCGATGTCTCGGTTGGAACAGTGAAAGAACTTCGTTTCACAAAATTTCCATCATTGCACGATCACTGTCTCTTTACACTTCAAGATTTGAATTTATGAAATCAGTTGTTCCCACTTATGAATAATTGCTAGCTGCGAAAGGGGCTGATTGTTATTAACTTTGAAGGGCTTCGACTTGGCCCTTTCTACTGCCCAATGCGCTTTTCCACGTTCTGCAATTTCATCGTCGTGTTCCCGAGCGCGTAATCACTCGCGAGCTTCACGTTTTAAAACTTAACTTTTATTTCGTTGAATGTAAAAACAAAAATTACAGTGTCAGAGAGATCTTTACTGTATGGCGTTCAAATTGATTCTGTCTTGAGAAACTATGACGCGGTTTACAACGGTGGACGAGGGCTAGCTGGAAAAACGTTATAAGGGAGAGTTACGGGTCCTTACGGGGGGCGCGCTTTAGAGTGAAAGGCCCTTGAGGCCCACGTGCTGGCCAGCAGAGTTTTCGGTTCCCAGAAAACACGGCCATGGTGAATTTAGTGAAAACATTTTCCAGTCCCCGGAAAAGGTATAGCATTACAAAGAATGTAATAAAAGATGTAGCATCTCGGAGAATGTAACAGTGTCTTGAACACTCCGCAGTGCCTTCCCGGCAACTGGAAAATGTCTCCATTAAATTCGCCACGGCCGTGTTTCCTGGGAACCGAAAACTCTGCTGGCTAGCACGTGGGCCTCAAGGGCCTTTCACCCTAAAGCGCGCCCCCCGTAAGGACCCGTAACTCTCCCTTATAACGTTTTTCCAGCTAGCCCTCGTCCACCGTTGTAAACCGCGTCATAGTTTCTCAAGACAGAATCAATTTGAACGCCATACAGTAAAGATCTCTCTGACACTGTAATTTTTGTTTTTACATTCAACGAAATAAAAGTTAAGTTTTAAAACGTGAAGCTCGCGAGTGATTACGCGCTCGGGAACACGACGATGAAATTGCAGAACGTGGAAAAGCGCATTGGGCAGTAGAAAGGGTCAAGTCGAAGCCCTTCAAAGTTAATAACAATCAGCCCCTTTCGCAGCTAGCAATTATTCATAAGTGGGAACAACTGATTTCATAAATTCAAATCTTGAAGAGCAAAGTGACAGTGATCGTGCAATGATGGAGATTTTGTGTAACGAAGTTCTTTCACTGTTCCAACCGAGACATCGGCTCTTGTGCACCATGTGTTTGTTCTTCGAGTGGCCAGGATCGGTAGAATAACCCAGTGATAGTTGCCGTGCAGGTAGTAGGTTTTGTCAAATAAAGTGAGTTCGCTGACCTGGCCGTAACATCAGCTGTCTTGCACTACGGGATACCTACTTCCAATGGTCAGGATCGGTAGGGTGACACAGTGACCTATTTTCGTCGAAGCAGGTTCATTTTTGGAGAAACGGGTAAGTCTAATTTTAGTTGTTGGTGAATTGTTTAAAATTTAACGTACGTTGTACTGGATAGACACGTTAGTTAGTCCGTTCTAATACTTTTTTCTTCAATTGATAACGGCAAATTAATTTCATTTATATTTTAATTAATAATGAATAATTCGATGTTAACTTTTGCTTCGTGCTATACCGGCGCGTACTATTCGGGGCGCCGGTCGAACGTCGCTACCTAGCACGATGCGCCGTGGACCGTCCCTGAGCGCGGGCTCTACGCGCGCTCTGAATGGCCAGTGTTTTTCGTTAACAATTCAAAAACAAAGCCTCAGCCGACATTTTGGCAAAGGAAAATGTTGTTCAGTTTCGCCTCAGGAATCCCCCATTTCCGGCTCCTACACCTTTTACGTTACACCCTGTATATATATATATTAAGATATGTTGTCAAAGATATATACATATCTTTTATCATTTGTGACAGGGAATAACAAAAGCAATTAGCATAGACCACGAAAGTTTAAGGGAAGGTCATATTAATGCCTGGAAAAATTATTGGCACACAGGCCTTAGAATAAGTGATTCTAAAGCTGATGGTGCAATTAATGGTCATAAAATAAACTCCACTATGTATTATGTATTGTCCCATATTTCAAAAGGTGTATCGGGAGTAGAGAAACATTTGGCTATGAACGAAGGATGTTACCGTGGACATCATACATTGTATGTAATACATGTAAAGGTTATAAGCATTTCATAATTGACATTTTCATTTTATCATTGAATTTTAGGAACGCACCGCGTTTATGGAAAGATACATCGTCTATTGATGCTGTCAATAATGTAGTTGAAGGATGGTTGATAACATTAGAAAAACAAGGATGTCATCATTTAATGATTGGAGACCCAGCGTCAGTCCAGCAAGCTATTGTTTTAAGTCTGGGCAGTTTACATTTTAGCAATCAGCATCTTGAGTTTAATATTGATCCACAATACCTTCATCGAGATTATTTATTCAGGTATTTATATGATTTCATAGAAATCATAATATAATACTTATGTGTCCTGGCATTGTATAGGTAATAGTATTTCCTCATTCGATTTTTTATGTACTAAAAATACACAATACGTTTAACTTGAAAGTTGAACTAAAAAGTAACTATTCAATTTCTGGTTTGTTTGAGGCTTATTGTTGCTGAAACTTTTTCCTTCTAGGATTTCCATGCTATATATTTCAGAAACATTTTCAACTGTATTCTTTGTATTTTGATATTCAAATTCATATAGTGTACCGTCATGTACAGCATCGCCTACGTTTCTTATATTATAATTTTGTATTTCAATAGAAAATATGGCAATTACACAGAAAATGGCACTCCTCACCGATTTATAAATATATAATGTATAAAATAATTATACAGGGTGTAACACAACCCTCTGCAAATATTTTAAGGGGTGATTCTACAGGCCAAAATAAAGCGAAAATCAAGAGTGGCAATTTTGCGTTTGAGGCTTTGTTAACGAAATATTGATGTTTAAAAAAACGGCATCCGAACGCCTGCCGATAGGCAATCTGACGCGTGAGGCTCGAGTCAAACAGCTGCGTTCAGTAGCAGTCATTCACTACGATGCCGCAGGAACCATGACCTACCGCACCGTGAAATCTGACACTCAGACGGCACACGCGTTACGACGTATAGCATTCAACCTGCTTACTTGTAAAAATCCACATGGGCATATCGAAACCCGCCCAATGGGATTATCAAGTAAAGAGGGTGACGGCCTTCAATCCATAATTTTCTTCTCAAAAACCAAATACACATGCACTGCGATTGTTCTGTCCGCAAGTGTCTATGCGTACACGCGATTGTCCCGTCCGCGATGGTTCACAATACACCCTTTAACACAGAAGCTTGCAGCACACGAAGATCACGATTCCAAGATTTGCACTAAACTTATTATTCCAGGAGATGTTCCTCGTATCCACCACTCGCTTGAATGCAGTGTTTCATCTCTGACGCAAATCGTGTCACAGTTTTCGGAAGTCTGTTATTATTGTCAGAGAACATCATCATGTAGTCGTATTCCGCAAATGTACACGACCCTTTGGACACTTGGCACCACCACTATCAAAACTTGCTGTAAAATTGAGATTGCGTATCTAGAAATTGAAATAATCAAGTTCTAAGAATTAGACTTAATTAAAAATTAAGAGTAATAACAATAGAACTAAATGCAATATTAAATCTATGCCGAATACTAAAATTCAAAGTACAACTGGAATGTTTAAACCATTCCGTATTCAACAGCGTACAAACAGCAACTGCCTCGATCGTCTGGAAATAATGTTCAACCGATGCATGCCGAATCGTCACGAGTCGTCGATAGGGCAACACTGTTGCCCCTTTCTACGGACGAAAGAATAACAAATACTTCCAAACACTTTCCGTAGATACGACTCGCGACGATTCGGCACGCATCGGTGATCGTTATTTCTAGACGATCCAGACAGTTGCTGCTTGTACGACGTTGAATACGGAACGGTTTAAACATTCCAGTCGTACTTTAAGTTCTAGTATTTAATATTGCGTTTATTTCAATTGTTATTACTATCGTTTTTTAATTTAGTTTGGTTCTTAGAACTTGATTATTTCAATTTCTAGATACATAATGCCAATCTTAAAACTACTTTTTCTTGCAATTGATTATGTGCGGTGATAGTGGTACCAGATGTCCAAAAGTTCGTGTACATTTGCGAAATACGTTAACATGATGATGTCCTCTGACAATAATAACAGACTTTCGGAAATTGTGACACGACTTGCGTGAAAGAGTTCAACCACTATCTTCAAGCGGATGGTGGACGCGAGGAACATGTCCTGGAATAATAAGTTTAGTGCAAATCGTGGACACTCACTGATGGGACAATCGCGTGTACGCGTAGACATTCGCGGCCGCGACAATCGTGGTGTATGTGTATATGGTTTTTGAGAAGAAAATTGTTGATTGAAGGCCATCACCCTTTTTACTTGATAATCCCATTGGGTGGGTTTTGATATGCCCATGTGGATTTTTACAAGTAAGCAGGTTGAATGCTGTACATCGTAAAACGTGTGCCTTTTGGGTGTCAGATTACGCGGTGTCGTAGCTCATGGTTTCTCTTCCATGTAGCGAATGACTACCATTGAACGCAGCTGCCGGACTGGAGCCGCTGCCCGTCAAATTGCCTACCGGCAGGCGTTTTCACCGCGTTTTTTTAAACATCGGTATCTTTTTAACAAAGCCCCAATTGCAAAATTTTCATTCTTGATTTTCGCTTTATTTTGGCCTGTAGAATCACCCCTTAAAATATTTGCAGAGGGTTGCGGTACACCCTGTATATGTATTGTTTTATTCATGATACACTTTTCCTCTCGCTAGCATTGTCCTTTTCTATGTTTAGTAGGAATCAAAAGCTCGGCCGGAACCATATTTGTTCAAGTTTTCTTGATGGGCAGAATTGGAATATGTACATGTATACAGGGTGTCCCAGAACTCCCCATAGAGCCGAAAAGGGATGATACCTGAAGTGATTCTGAACACTCTTTTCCTTTGCGAAAATGTTGTTTGAGGCTTCGTTTTTAAATGGTTAACGAAAAACATTGACCAATCATAGCGCGCGTAGAGCCCGCGCTCAGCCGCGGGAGTGTTGTGTTCGAGCTTGACGCTCGGTCGAGGCCGTGAACATGAACAAGTCACTCGATCTAATAGCAAGCGCTTAGCAAAAGTTATATCGAATAAGGTATAAAGGAATGAAGAACAATATCAAATGATTCGTTATTCCTCAAGAAGGCATAAGCTAGTCGTTATTCGTGTAGAATCAATGAATCGATTGACTAATAAACCTATCAATTGCAGCCCGCGTTAAATTAAAAAAGATTGACAGAAGATTCAAATTAGACTCACCCATGCATCCATAAATGAACCTGCTTCGAAGAAAATGGGTCACTATGTTATCCTACCGATCCTGACCATTGTAAGTAGGTATGCCGCAGTGCAGGACAGCTGATGTTACGGCCAAGTCAGCGAACACACTTTATTTAACAAAACTTACTACCTGCACGGCAACTATCACTGGGTTATTCTACCGATCCTGGCCATTCGAAGAACAAACACATGGTGTACAACAGCCGATGTCTCGGTTGGAATAGTGAAAGAAGTTCGTTTCACAAAATTTCCATCATTGAGTCGATCACTGTCACTTTACACTTCAAGATTTGAATTTATGAAATCAGTTGTTCCTACTTATGAATAATTGCTGGCTCCGAAAGGGGCTGATTGTTATTAACTTTGAAGGGTCTCGACCTGGCCCTTTGTAGTGCCAAATGCGCTTTTCCACGTTCTGCAATTTTATCGTCGTGTTCCTGATCGGGTAATCACTCGCGAGCTTCGCGTTTTAAAACTTAACTTGTATTTCGTTGAATGTAAAAACAGAAATTACAGTGTCAGAGAGATCTTCACTGCTCGATGTTCGGACTGGCATACGCTTCTTATTAGATTAGCGACTTGTTCACATTCACGGCCTCGGTCGAGCGTGAAGTTCGAACACAACACTCCCGCGGCTGAGCGCGGGCTCTACGCGCGCTCTCAGTGGTCAATGTTTTTCGTTAACCATTTAAAAATAATGCCACAAACAACATTTTCGTAAAGGAAAAAGGTGTTCAGAATCACTTCAGCTATCACCCTTTTTCGGCTCTATGGGGAGTTCTGGGACACCCTGTAGAATCTTTTCTTGATAATAATGATCTCTGTGCTATTTTAATCATTAGAAGGCAAACTTCGGAAACAAAACAATGTAATTTTAAAGTGTGGGGTGAATATGCCCCACGAGGTCAGAACGCAATATGACCTAAGATTAGGACAGCACGGTACGTGTTAATAACCTCAAATTGATTTCGTTCGTATTTTAGTTATTTCCAATCACGAATAGTGAATAATTCGACTTTAACTTTCGCTTTGTGCTACACTGGCGCTTTTTTTTCGGGGTCGCGCGACGCGATGGTTGAACGTCGCTACAGAGCACGACACGCCGTGCGCCGTCCCTGAGCGCGAGTTCTTCGTGCACTTTGATTATGTAGTGTTTTCTTGTTAATTATTCAAAAATGAAGCCCCAACCACATTTTGGCACAGGAAAAAGTTGTTTACTATCACCTCAGGAATATCTCATTTCCGGCTTCTGAATGACTAATGGGTCACCCTGTATGGAAGGTTCTTTGTATGTAGCTGCTGGACTCAGCCTTTTCCACAAAGCTGTATTAGAAAGCTTTATTAATGTTATTTTAGGTTATAATATTATATTTATAATATATAATAGACTGACGTCTCGTTAATGCTGCATAAGAACATATTGCGAATATCTACGTGATATTTTCGCAGAATTCTAATGTTTATTTCTTAATGATAATTTTTATTCTTTATTAAATTTTTTTGTTATTAAATTTAATTTGATCGTTGGCTTGCCGAATCTTTTCGAATCGTAAATACGGTGATATGCGTTTCATGTATGATTTTTGTAATGGAAAGTCTCTAGTTGTAGGCGATTATAATACGTAATAACGAACAACATTTCAAAGTAGAATTACAAGGCAGACCGGCGATTTAGTTATCCGTTATCATTCCTTATTTTGATAACTTATTTTTTCTTAGTTTTACTTGTAGAATATACTGGTAAAGTTTTGTAGAAAACACTGGTACACTCTGTACATTTGGATTCTTTATTTGTTGTAGGAAAATAAGTTATGGGAATGTGACGCATTTGAATATATCGGTAACGGTTGGAGAAGATAATCGGGCACTTCTAGGAGTGGCTTTAGATAAAAGTGATAGTGTCTACGTCGGCTGTGATGCGGGATGTCAAGATGCACCTGTTGCGTTAAGCCAAGCGTATACAAATTTTCCAGTGAAGTTAACGCGACCTTTAACAGCTATACTATACATAACATCAGATTATCAACATATGCAAGATTTGCGAAACGCTTTACATGTGCATGCCATCAATGACGGTTAGTACATATGTTATATGTAGTTATAAAAGCGACCAGTTCTTTTTGTCGGTTTTGACCCATCAGAACCATGAATACTAGGGCGAGTTGTCCCAATATGGAATACGTGCCTAATGCAAAATACTACGGTATTAGACAATTCTGACATTTCCATTCACTGACGACAAATACATTCGGTTACGTTTGTCATTTAGTTGAACCAGTGAGCATTTGTTGAAATTATAAGGAAGCACGTGTTCGAAAAGAATATTGAAACAAAACTCACCATCCGAGATTATGAATAGAAATCTATTAAACTGATATTATACGTAATCAGGTATTATGGAGATGTTATTCTTTAAATAAAGATAATAAATAGACTGCGAATTTTTGGTAATATAGTAAAAGAAAGTAGAACTTTGGTAGGGAATTATTTCTCCTAGCAGGTATTATAAAACGCACTATAATTTAAATAATTTGTATATTTATTCGTATTAAGTGCATCGTATGCAATTTTGCAGCTCCAAATTTTCTATAAATGTATAAAAGTCCGCATTCTAATAATAAATATTGTTATTATATTTTAAATTTGTTTCTTACCTATCAAAAAAACATAAGCTTTCCTACGAAATCATAATATTGAAGTTTGCTTAAAAGTATAGTAAACAGGTATACATGAAAAAAGTATTCCATATTTGGGCAACTGACCTGACTATCAGATGCTCCACTGGTTTGTATTAAAATGTCAATAGAGCCCTGTCTAGCAAGTGATACAATACACTTGGAACTAGAAAGACATTATACAGTAGTAGAACGTGTTCTTCAGGGGTGACTTTCCAGTCCAAAGTAAGTAAAATCCAAAGTGATAAAACTGTGTTTGAGGCAGCTTTCTTTTTAAGCGTTATCGATGTGTAAAAAGAACAGTGGTACTCATTTACTACATAGAATGAGCACTAGCAAATACTATAACGACGTGACACAGTGACCTACTTTGACATACGGTCCTTACTTGCTTACTTGTAAAAATCGACAAGGGAGACAGTGGTATGGCTATTCATTTCTTTTAAAGTGAAAGCCTTAAAATTCGCAACGCTAGTTTCTCTTGAGGAGAAAATGACACAATCAGTCGCTTTCTGAAATATGCCACTTCTGATACCAATTTTGTTACGTTCTAAGCGCTCTACAAAGAGGAGTGATACAAATAACAGTATCTTTAGATGGAACGTGTGTACGGGCTTAAGTTAAAAATTACGTATACTATCGGGGATGGAAAGGGGAAGATTCAGCGACCTAACACTCGAATTATCAATAATAATTGCATATATATTGTACATAAATATTGTGTCGTTTTGCATAGTAGACATATCAGTCGCAGATTATAACGCCGTGCGACGCAAAAGATGTACGAAATTCATCATCGCTGTGGTACGAGGGAAGCTCCAGCAGTTGGGCGATGGCACGTTTTGTAGGACAGACTATTGCTTTGTCCTAAGCGTTTTCTGCATCTCCCTTGCGGGACTGAATCGAAGTCGTCGAGCGTTAGCCAGCCGGTTTCTGTTAAAGATGGCGTGTCGACACCTGCACCGTCAATGGTTTCGCGGGAACGTCAGCTACTGTTTTGTGATCATTCAACTTGCACAATGATACGAGGAACTTATCGTTAGCGGTACGCGCTAGCGTTAGGAGGTTACGAAAGGGAGACTGAAAAAGTATCCGGCGAATGTAACACATCCGACGTAGTCAGGTAGCCGATAGTCGCGGACGGGAAGATTCCACATCTCCGAACTAATCGGCTGACGCAGAGCGCCACGTAGCCGTCTCACCAGAATTAAGGAATGTGTATGTTTCCGAGCGGTCGACGTACACGCCAGGTAGCTGTATAAACACGGATGGCATACACAACGAGCGGCTATGATGTACACAGTGGGTTCTGTTCTAAATGAGATTCTCTAACAGAAAGGATTATCAGAGAAATTAATATTTGCTATAACCTACAATCGTATATTCTCAAATTCAGGGTGTTACAAAAGTTTGAAAAAAATGGAGTTAGTCGTCGAGAATAGACGTATACCGCATTATAATGAAGAGCTTAATAATGGAAGATGCTCGTGGGGGGACTGACCCGGTCTTGCGATGGTCTGAATATAACTTTCAGAGTAGGACCCTTATAAAAGTGACCGTGCTCAGTCTTTCCGGTTTTGACGCACTGGGACATGCGGAGTGCCTTTCTGAAAACTAGTTCCAGAATGGCCCAAATGTCTTCGCTTTCACGGTTCTTATACAGGGTGTAACGTAAAAGGTGTATGAGCCGTAAATGGGAGATTCCTCAGGCGAGACTGAACAACTTTTTCCCTTGCCAAAATGTCGTCTGAGGCTTTGTTTTTGAATTGTTAACGAAAACCACTGGCCACTCAGAGCGCGCGTAGAGCCCGCGCTCAGGGACGGTCCACGGCGCGTCGTGCTAGGTAGCGACGTTCGACCGGCGTCCCGAACAGTACGCGCCGGAATAGCACAGAGCAAAAGTTAACATCGAATTATTCATTGTTCTCGAATGGAAATTAACTAAAATATAAATGAAATTAATTTGCCGTTGTCAATTGAACAAAGAAGTATTAGAACGGACTAACTAACGTGTCTATCAAGTACAACGTTCGTTAAATTTTAAACAATTCGCCAACAATTAAAATTAGACTTATTTGTTTCTCCAAAAATGAACCTGCTCCGACGAAAATAGGCCACTGTGTCATCCTACCGATCCTGACCATTGCAAGTAGGTATACCGTAGTGCAAGACAGCTGATGTTACGGCCAGGTCAGCGAACTCGCTTTATTTGACAAAACCTACTACCTGCACGGCAACTATCACTGGGTTATTGTACCGATCCTCGCCTCTCAAAGAACAAACACATGGTGCACAAGAGCCGATGTTTCGATTGAAGCAGTGAAAGAACGTTTCACAAAATTTCCATCATTGCACGATCACCGTCACTTTACTCTTCAAGATTTGAATTTACGAAATAAGTTGTTCCCACGTATGAATAATTGGTTGCCCCGAAAGGGGCCGATTGTTTTTAGCTTTGAAAGGGGCTCGATGTGGCCGCTGCTACTACCAAATACACTTTTCCACGTTCGGCAATTTCGTTGTCTTGTTCCCGAGCGGGTAGTAACGCACGTCTTAGAAGTTAACTCTCATTTTATTCAAAGTAAAAGCAGCATTTATAGTATCGGAGAGATTTTTACCTCTGGGCGTTCGGATTGATTCTGTCTTGAGAAACTATGACGCGGTTTACAACGGTGGACGAGGGCTAGCTGGAAAAACGTTATAAGGGAGAGTTACGGGTCCTTACGGGGGGCGCGCTTTAGGGTGAAAGGCCCTTGAGGCCTACGTGCTAACCAGCAGAGTTTTTCGGTTCCCAGGAAACTCGGCCGTGGTGAACTTAGGGAAGACATTTTCCAATCGTAGGAAAAGGTATAGAATTACAGAGGATGCAGTAAAGGCATCTAGCAGTGTCTTGAACTTTCCGCAGCGCTTTCCCGGTGACTAGAAAGTGTCTTCATTAAATTCGCACGGCCGTGGTTCCTGGGAACGGAAAAACTCTGCTGGCCAGCATGTGGGTCTCAAGGGCTTTTCCACCACAAACCGCTCATCCCGTGGCAACCCGTAACTTTCCCTTATAACATTCTTCGAACTAGCCCTCATCCACCGTTGCAAACCGCGTCACAATTTCTCAAGACAGAAGCAGTCCGAACGCCCAGCAGTAAAGATCTCTTCGGCACTGTGATTCCTGTTTTTACTTTGAATAAAATAAGAGAACTTCTAAGACGTGAGTTACTACCCGCTCGGGAACAAGACAACGAAATTGCCGAACGTGGAAAAGTGTATTTGGTAGTAGCAGCGGCCATATCGATCCCCCTTCAAAATTAAAAACAATCGGCCCCTTTCGGGGCAACTAATTATTCATACGTGGGAACAACTGATTTCATAAATTCAAATCTTGAAGTGTGAAATGACAGTGATCGTGCAATGATGGAAATTTTGTGAAACGAAGTTCTTTCACTGTTCCAACCGAGACATCGGTTGTTGTGCACCATGTGTTTGTTTTTCGAATGGCCAGGATGGGTAGAATAACCTAGTGATCGTTGCCGTGCAGGTAACAAGTTTTGTCGAATAAAGTGAGTTCGCTGACCTGGCCGTAACATCAGCTGTCTTGCACTACGGGATACCTTCTTGCAATGGTCAGGATCGGTAGGATGACACAGTGACCTATTTTCGTCGGAGCAGGTTCATTTTGGAGAAACGGGTAAGTCTAATTTTAGTTGTTGGCGAATTGTTTAAAATTTAACGGACGTTGTACTTGATAGTCACGTTAGTTAGTCCGTTCTAATACTTTTTTGTTAAATTGATAACGTCAAATTAATTTCATTTATATTTTAGTTAATTTCCATTCAAGAATAATGAGTAATTCGATTTTGACTTTTGCTCCGTGCCATACCGGTGCGTACTGATCGGGGCGCGGGCTCTACGCGCGCTCTTATTGCTCAGTGTTTTTCGTTAACAATTCAAAAACAAAGCTTCAGACGACATTTTGGCAAAGGAAAAAGTTGTAAAGTTTCGCCTCAGGAATCTCACATTTCCGGCGCCTACACCTTTTACGTTACACCCTGTATATAGGGAAACAGGCATCCAAGCTAGGGAAGCTATGTAGTCAATTCATGCCACTTCCAGGAATGCGGTTCCCGTTTATTTAAACCTGGGCAACTTGTAAACAAAGCCCCAAACGCAAAATTGTGCTCTTCATTTTTGCTTTATTTTGGCCTGTCGAAGTACATAAAATATCAACATGGGATTAAGAAACACCCTATATACATGGTGTCCTAGAACTACCCATAGAATCGATAAGGGGTGATAGTTGAGGCGATTCTGAACACATTTTTCCTTTGCGAAAATGTTGTTTGAGGCTTCGTTTTTGGATGGTTAACGAAAAATATTGATCAATGAATGCGCGTGTAGAGCCCGCGCTTTCAAAGAGCTGAATATATCGCTCGGTCTAACAGGAAGCGTTAAGCAAAAGTTATATCGAATAAGGAATAAGCAAATCAAGAATAGTATCGGCTCATTCGTCATTCCTGAACATGAACTAAACTAATTAGTAGTTATTCGTGTAGAATCAATGAATCGAATGACTGACAACCTCTCAACTGCAGCTGACATTAAATTAAAAAAGACTGACGACAGATTTCAATTAAACTCACCCATTCATCTATAAATAAATCTGATTCATTTGTAGCGGTTAGGAGTGGTGGAAGGACGAGCGGTAAATTATGAAGTAGAGTATTAGGAGAGCGTTTCGTCCTGGATCTGCTAAAGGATTCGACAGTAAGGCTGCCTAGCAGGCCATTATTTTAGACGTCGGGATAGTGGGGGATAGTCGCAAGATGTTCCGAGTGTCGCAGAACTACCTCGAGAGCCGAAAAAGGGTGATTGCTGAGGTGATTCTGAACATCATTTTCCTTGTCAAAAATGTTGTTTGAGGCTTCGTTTTTGAATGGTTAATGAAAAACGTTGATCAATCAGAGC
The DNA here is from genome assembly GCA_023838395.1 of Holcopasites calliopsidis. NCBI lineage: Eukaryota > Metazoa > Arthropoda > Insecta > Hymenoptera > Apidae > Holcopasites > Holcopasites calliopsidis. The sequence continues at coordinate 27,030 of JALHAQ010000105.1, forward strand.
GCGTGTAGAGCCTGTGCTCAACCACGAAAGAATCGTGATACGCTCGGCCACAGTCTCGAATGCTTTCGCGGTTGAGCGCGCACTCTACGCACGCTATGATTGGTTAATATTTTTCGTTAACCATTCAAAAGCGTAGCCTCATACAACATTTTCGTAAAGGAAACAGGTGTTCAGTATCACCTTGGCACTCATCCTTTTTCGACTTTCGAGGCATTTCTGGGACACCCTGAATAGAATCTGATGTCGGTGCGAGCACATTCGAGAGAAAGTGGTAGCTCGCTCCAAATCCCTCTAGTGGCAGGAGTTGGAGGTCGCTACACATTGTACACGAATAACGACTAATTAGTTTACTCGTTCTTCAGTAATAATGAATAATTTAATATTATTCTTAATTTGTTTATGATTTCTTCGATATAACTTTTGCTAAACGCCTGCTATTAGACCGAGCGACTTGTTCACATTCACGGCCTCGGCCGACCGTCAGGCTCGAACACAACATTCTTGCCGTTGCGCGCGGTCTCAACACGCGCTCCTTTGGTCAATGTTTGTCGTTAACTATTCGACAACGTAGCCTCAAATAACACTTTCGCAAAGGAAGAAGATGCTCAGAATCATCTCAACTATCACCTCTTTTCAGCTCTATGAGTTGTTCTGGGACGCCCTGCATACATGGTGTCCCGTAACTTAAAGAGCCGAATACGGAAGATTCCTAAGGCGATAGTGAACTACTTTTTCCTTTGGAAAAATGTCGTTTAAGGCTTTGTTTTTGAATTATTAACGTAAGAAAACGGGCCACTCAGAGTGCGCGTAGAACTGGCGCTCAGGGACAGCATATCGCGTCGCGCTAGATGGTGCCGTTCGATCGGTGCCTCGATCCAAACGCGTCGGTATAACGTTTTTATTCGTTACTCACGAGCAACAAATAATTTGACATTGTTCTTCATTGCATTGATTTGCTATTGGATACAACTTTTATTCCCTGCTATACCGACGTGTTTGGATCGGAGCACAGGCTAAACGTTACCATTCAGCGAAACCCGACATTCCGCCTAGAAGCTCGGGCTCTACGCGCACTGTGCGTGGTTAGTATTTTTCATTAGTAATTTAAAAACAAAGCCTGGAACGACATTTTTGGCCAAAGGAAAAGTTGTGCAGTATCGCCTTAGGATTCTAGCATATCCGGCTGCTCTACTAGTTACGGAGCACTCAGTAGAGGAAAATCGATACTCTAGATTCAATATGCCACTATTTTTTTAATATTCAAGATTTTTATTTTACTTCGGCTCACACCATAGTCACACTTGTTTCGAGCCAGGGCTTGGAGAGTTTGGCCGGGAAAAGGTTCTAGGGTTATGGTTACACCTGATACTTGGGTAGTAGGTTAACAGGTCAATCTTGAATGACTGACCAGGGAAGAGGTCAGTGTTCTCCCAGGACCCGCCGACGGTTGTGAAGCGTCGGATAGCCGAAAGTCACGGCAAAGAGAAAGAGTGCGCTTCTCTGTACAGCTGACGTCGTCAGGTAGTCGATAGGCGCGGATGGAAGGATTCCGGATCTCCGGACTATTTGGCGGTTGTGAAGCGCCACGTAGCCGGCTCGCCAGAATCAAGGAAGGTGCGTGTTTCCGGACAGCCGATGTACACGCCGTGTAGCCATATAAACACGGACGGTCAGGTTGGGATCAGGTAAAGGAATTCGTAACGTGCGTACACCACGAGCAGCTATGATGTACTTTTTGGGTCCCGTTCAAATCGAGAATTTTCTATGTATTAGAAGAAGGTATAATGGAACAACATCTTGTGAGAAAAACTATGACTGGTATATTCAAGATGAAATGGAAGTTACAAAGATTGAGCGGTATACAATGAATCCACGGGTTTTACGTGTAATAATTACACGGAGGCTCACTGAAGATTGAAGTATGAAAACCAAACAGTAACTACGTACTGAAAGGAGATATTTGCTCGAAGGGGATTAACCTGATCTTGCAATGTCTGTGTCAATGAACGAAACTAATGCAACGAACGCCTGACCAGGACTAGCCCGATTTGTTTGAATTTCGTGGTCCTTATATACTCAAAAATTAGGCTCGTAATTGTGGAAGGGGGTAACTGTAGTTGCTCCAGTTTCGTGGGAACGCTGCGAGGGTGGTCTTCTGTTTTCCCGGATTCTGTTTATTCCTTGTAGGGCTGGCTCCTCCCAGGAATTCGGTTTGTCTCTCCTAGGGTCTGAGTTTCCTTTAGGAGGGGTCTCAAGTGTGCAGATGCGGGCTTGGTCGTGTACGCGTCTTACGATTATAAACATTTATAGAAAATTCCAACCGTCGTCCCGGATGGCACGTTCCCGAACGAATCAAAATTATGAAATAATTTCACCGTGCTTAACACACTCATAGGAATGGAGATGTTTCTTCGTATTTTTGTTTCAAATGACCGTAATTGTGTCAGCCAGTGAGGTACTACTTTTTAAAGGGACTCCATGAGAGCGCATATAACACAATTATTTTTTACTTTCTTTACTTTAAAAAAATAATTGATACTTTTGACATATGAATAAATATCTGTGCAAGAAACTGATAGAAAGACTTTTATCGTTCGTTTAGAAAAAAACCTAAAGGTGACCCAATAAGTAGCATTCTAAACCATAAGCCCCCTTAATACGTATAAAGAGTAAAGACTGTAGTTGGCATATTGTACTGCGTTTGATATTTGATATTTCCTGTAAACTTTGCTTCACAATGAAGGAAACGAATGATCTTCGCCCTTCTTCCCGGCGATGAGAAATAAACATGCGTTGTGTATTTTATTAAAACTATATTTCGTGTAAGTTTCGTTGAAATCCGTGCGTGCAACCAGTGTCCAAGGTACTATCTTGATGGGTCAAAACTTGTTAGTTCCATCCTAACGAAACTTAATATTTACAATTTTCTTGCAGCTCCAGCACACGATCACGTTGTAATGGCATTGCATAAACATGGTCATCAATTAGGAGGATTGCCAACACTTTTTTGGATCAGTATATGCTTTCTCATAATTGTGTTTCATTTATTCCTTTGTAAACTGATCATTAACGAATATCACAGTCATCAAGATAAGCAGAAGGCAAGATATAGTAAGCTATGATATGTGAAAGCTGCATGAGGTGAATATAAGCGTGTACGATCATGCGTGTCAGTGTGCATTTGCGTAAATTCGAGTAATTAAGCTACCTTTGTACATATACAGGGTGTAACGTAAAAGGTGTAGGAGCCGGCAATTGGGGATTCCTGAGGCGAAACTGAACAACTTTTTCCTTTGCCAAAATGTCGGCTGAGGCTTTGTTTTTGAATTGTTAACGAAAAACACTGGCCATTCAGAGCGCGCGTAGAGCCCGCGCTCAGGGACGGTCCACGGCGCATCGTGCTAGGTAGCGACGTTCGACCGGCGCCCCGAATAGTACGCGCCGGTATAGCACGAAGCAAAAGTTAACATCGAATTATTCATTATTAATTAAAATATAAATGAAATTAATTTGCCGTTATCAATTGAAGAAAAAAGTATTAGAACGGACTAACTAACGTGTCTATCCAGTACAACGTACGTTAAATTTTAAACAATTCGTCAACAACTAAAATTAGACTTACCCGTTTCTCCAAAAATGAACCTGCTTCGACGAAAATAGGTCACTGTGTCATCCTACCGATCCTGACCATTGCAAGTAGGTATCTCGTAGTGCAAGACAGCTGATGTTACGGCCAGGTCAGCGAACTCACTTTATTTGACAAAACCTACTACCTGCACGGCAACTATCACTGGGTTATTCTACCGATCCTGGCCACTCGAAGAACAAACACATGGTGCACAAGAGCCGATGTTTCGGTTGGAACAGTGAAAGAACTTCGTTTCACGAAATTTCCATCATTGCACGATCACTGTCACTTTGCTCTTCAAGATTTGAATTTACGAAATAAGTTGTTCCCACGTATGAATAATTGGTTGCCTCGAAAGGGGCCGATTGTTTTTAACTTTGAAGGGGCTGGATACAGCCGCTGCTACTACCAAATACACTCTTCCACGTTCGGCAATTTCGTTGTCTTGTTCTCGAGCAGGTAGTAATTCACCAGCTTTGCATTTTAGAAGTTAACTCTTATTTTATTCAAAGTAAATACAGCAATTACAGTACCGGAGAGATCTTTACTGCTGGGCATTCGGACTGATTCTGTCGTGGGAAATTGTGACGCGGTTTGCAACGGTGGACAAGGGGTAGTTCGAAGAATGTTATAAGGCAGAGTTACGGGTCGTCGCGGGGAGCTCGCTTTATGGTGAAAAGGCCCTTGAGGCCCACGTGCTGACCAGCAGAGTTTTTCGGTTCCCAGGAACCACGGCAGTGGCGAATTTAATGAAGACACTTTCTAGTCGCTGGGAAAGCGCTGAGGACAGTTCAAGGCACTGTTAGATGCCTTTTACTACATCCTTTGTAATGCTATACCTTTTCCGGCGACTGGAAAATGTCTTCACTAAGTTCATTACGGCCGAGTTTCCTGGGAACCGAAAAAATCTGCTGGTTAGCACATGGGCCTCAAGGGCCTTTTCACCATAAAGCGCGCTCCCCGCGACGACCCGCAACTCTCCCTTATAACATTCTTCGAACAGACCCTTGTCCACCGTTGCAAAGCGCGTCACAATTTCTCAAGACAGAATTAGTCTGAACGCCCAGCAGTAAAGATCTCTCCGAAACTGTAATTACTGTTTTTACTTTCAATAAAATAGGAGTTAACTTCTAATACGCAAAGCTCGTGAGTTACTACCCGCCCGGGTACAAGACAACAAAATTTCCGAACATGGAAAAGTGTATTTAGCAGTAGCATCGGTCATATCGAGCCCTTTCAAAGTTATAAACAATCGGCCCCTTTCGGGGCAACCAATTATTTATACGTGGGAACAACTTATTCCGTAAATTCAAATCTTGAAGAACAAAGTGACAGTGATCGTGCAATGATGGAGATTTTGTGAAACGAAGTTCTTTCACTGTTCCAACCGAGACATCGGCTCTTGTGCACCATGTGTTTGTTCTTCGAGTGGCCAGGATCGGTAGAATAACCCAGTGATAGTTGCCGTGCAGGTAGTAGGTTTTGTCAAATAAAGCGAGTTCGCTGACCTGGCCGTAACATCAGCTGTCTTGCACTACGGTATACCTACTTGCAATGGTCAGGATCGGTAGGATGACACAGTGGCCTATTTTCGTCGGAGCAGGTTCATTTTTGGAGAAACAAATAAGTCTAATTTTAATTGTTGGCGAATTGTTTAAAATTTAACGAACGTTGTACTTGATAGACACGTTAGTTAGTCCGTTCTAATACTTCTTTGTTCAATTGACAACGGCAAATTAATTTCATTTATATTTTAGTTAATTTCCATTCGAGAACAATGAATAATTCGATGTTAACTTTTGCTCTGTGCTATTCCGGCGCGTACTGTTCGGGACGCCGGTCGAACGTCGCTACCTAGCACGACGCGCCGTGGACCGTCCCTGAGCGCGGGCTCTACGCGCGCTCTGAATGGCCAGTGTTTTTCGTTAATAATTCAAAAACAAAGCCTCAGCCGACATTTTGGCAAAGGAAAAAGTTGTTCAGTTTCGCCTCAGGAATCCCCCATTTCTGAGTCCTACACCTTTTACGTTACACCCTGTATAGGGCGGCCTGTAATTCATTGAAGACCCAGATACGGGAGATTCGTGAGGCAACACTGCACAACTTTTCCTTTGGAAAAAATGTCGTTTGAGACTTTGTATTTAATTATTATCGAAAAGCACTGACTAATCAAATTGCGTATAGAGCCCGCGCACAGGGACAGAATGTCGCGTTGCATAGGATGATGATGTTCGTCCGGTGATCCGATGCAAACGCGTTGATATAGCATTTCTATTCGTTATTTACGAATAACGAACAATTCTAAATTATTCTTAATTGCATTGATTTGGTATGCGATACAGCTTTTGCTCTCTACCATACTGACGCGTTTGGATCGGGACACAGGTCGAACATCACCACGCTCTTCAGTATCTTAAAAGTTTAGCTCACCAGAAAATGCTCGGAGTTAAACTTAGCTAATCTTAGAAGCTAACCATGACTTAACAATCTTTCGGGCGTGGTTCGGATCACTATCACGTTGATATTTGCGTTGCATATTCTAATGAATGTGTGTTTAATTGTAAGATATTTGGGTACATTGAATGACAACAATGAATCTGTAAATTTTGATAATAACTCTGTATTTTAAATAGAAATAGTAAATAGAAATTAAAGCATAGGCGGTTTCTCGCAACGTAACGTTTCGGCGTCTTGATTATTTATGACGACCACTGGGTGAGATAGATATCTGAAAGTACTAAACAGACTCGCTCACGCATTCAGGCACGTCATATCTGCATCTTTGCCACGTGCCACAATTTGATTACGCATCACCAGTATACTGTACGTTCCGCATACGTTCGCCGTATCTTATAAGCTGTTTCTCAGAAGCCATTCATTTGATATGCATCATCCGCTCAAGGTTTACCTTACACACATATCGTGTACTCTTCGCAGCGATTTCCAAACATCCTGTCTCACTCAACACCTCGCGACATTCCGCTAACGACGTCAACCATGAGCAACGTCGCTCGTAAACCAATGGCAACGTCGACGAGGAACCATCGGTATAATTTTATTGCTCCACCGGTGTGCACGCGTGCCATTGACTGCATCGTGAAACCATCGAGTAACAACCTTCCACCAGTGTAATTTGTTTCAATTTTAATCTCGTGTGTACCTCAATCCAATTAAAAGTATATAATCGTAAATACGTGGTTCGTGAAGGTTATCGTTGCTCGCAAGGGGAAATATTAAAGCTCGTTTATGGTGTGGTAGAATCTGATGTCCTTTTGGTGAGAATATACGTGAGGTTTTGGAATTATTTCCCTTTGTATCGGTAAGAGAGATTTATGGAATCCATGCTCATATTGGAAAGCTATTATGGAATTAAATTATAGATAGAAATAAATTATAACTTTAGTTGTTCGTTTTAATCGGATTCTATAATCTGTTGAACTATTAATAATAGTGATACATCAGGTTACTGACAATGTTATAAAGGTAATCATAACAGGGGTCATAGGTGGTTTAATACTTTCAATCGAATTTAAATGTACACTTCTAAATTCCCCGCAGGCTGTTAATACGATGATAGGAATGAAAAGATAATAGTAATAAAAATGATTGCTTTGCAGGTTTAATCGAAACGAAACGGCTAATGTTAATTTCTTTTAAATCACAGATACCATATAAACCATACAACCATAGATTAAATTAAATCACTTCAAAGAGTCGCGACGGGCCTTTTCCATACAGAAAAGAGCTTCGGCCAGAATTCATGTTTCTAACGGCGGCGGTGCGATGTATCGGAAGCGAGTTTGCATCCTCCTGTTCCAACTATCTTGTCGGAAATAAATCTGCCCTGAGCCACGGAACACCTGGTAATGAAACTAAGTGACGAGGGAGGAAAGAACCAAGGAAAAGTAAAGAGGAGAGAGGGAAAAAAGGCAAAACGACGTTCAACCCTTATCTGCGCTGCTACATAGCGAGGCTTTTTTATGACGGGTATAAGTGAAAAGCGCATCCTGCTCTTAATGACACTGAAAGTGGTCACGGAAATTCTTTAAACGCGCCGGGGGGGGGGGGGGGTGTTAAGGAACCTAAGCACGTCCATGAGTTTCATAGATTCCCAAGACCTCGTGTTGCTTTTTTCGTCTCTGGTCGTTTTTTATCCACATGATTCAGTGCACCGCCATTCGGAACATTACATTACTACATTATTATGCCACATATTTTCCTTAAGGATACGATGCAAGCATTACACTATTGCTTATAACTAAACAGATTGAGTGTTCAATTTGTTAGGTTTCTGCAGTATACACAATTCGATTTTAGGCACTCGATTATTTATGAAATAAATGTATCCGAATATTGCTAGTTTATTCAAAACCTTAATTAAATGTATTAAGATTAAAATTCAGGTCCTGAATGTAAATTTTCATAATTGATTTCTGAAATTAATCTGGCATTGTATCATTAATACCACTGATATTCATGGAAGACGCTGCACAAAATAAATATGGTGCATAAGTAAAATATGAAAAAAGAAACACAAGCACCAACCAGTCACAGTGCACATTATGTTTCTTACCCCAACGAGTAAAAGCAAAACAGTAATGCCAGACCAGATAGCATCAAGCAGACCGACTATGACTCGAAAAATAAAACTTATATGTATATTCTGTATGTGGTCCCTATTCTTTTAAATAAACTATCTTTCTTTTTTACCATTTACCACATAAATATTTCGAGCGCTTCATCGCATATTCTGAACCAACCTCATATGAAATTGAAGACAATAATTGACAACGGACAATTGCGAAACCATGTTCGTGGTTTCTCTCTGAAATATATCAACACACTGTCTGACTCGAAGATGAACTCGTTTCGACGTACAAGTATTGGGTTGAAAAGAATGTTTGTAGCGTTTTTCAGTATGATTAAAAATGATTATGTATGATTAAAACAAAAGACTTATGCACATATTATGAAAGGTTATATTTCAACGCGTTTCCCTGTGCAAGTCAATTTTGGATTAGTGAATTTTACAGCTACCTAATAGTATTGCAAAAATGGAAGAAATTAAGATGCATTTTGTCAATTGATCGTTTTTTTACTTTCGAAAGGGAAAGAACGCTGCAGAAACAGCACGGAAGGTTTCTGCTGTTTATGGGGAAAGTTCTGTTGCTGAAAGTACCGCATGGAAATGGTTTGCTCGCTTCAAAAGTGGTAATTTTGATTTGGAAAATGGAGAGCGTTCTGGCCTTCACTTGCTGATGACGATCCAATCAGAACATTAATTGAAAATAATCCAAGGCAAACAACACGGGACATCGCAGAGATAGCTCACATATCCCACATGATAGTTATGAAACGTTTGAAGGCCCTCGGATTCGTAAGTCGTTACGATGTCTGGGTGCCGTATGATTTGACGGAGAAAAACCTCATGGATCGCATTTCCATAAGTGATTCATTTCTGAAGCAAAATGAAAATGATCCATTCTTAAAACGGCTAATTACGGGTGATGAAAAATGCGTCGTCTATAACAATGTGCAGCGCAAGAGGTCATGAGGAAAACAGAATGAGCCATCATTAACTACTGCAAAAGACGGTCTTCACCCGAAAAAAAGTTATGCTATGCATTTGGTGGGATTGGAAAGAAGTTCTGTACCACAAACTGCTACTACATAACAGAACGATAAGTTCCGATATACAGGGTGTCCCAGAACTCCCCATAGAGCCGAAAAGGGGTGATAGCTGAGGTGATGCTGAACACCTTTTTCCTTTGCGAAAATGTTGTCCGTTTGTTAACGAAAAACATTGACCAATGCAAGCGCGCGTAGAGCCCGCGCTCAACCGCGGGAGTCTTGTGTCCGAGCCTGACGCTCGGCCGAGGCTGTGAACATGAACAAGTCGCTCCATCTAATAGAAAGCGCTTAGCAAAAGTTATATCGAATGAGGAATAAACTAATTAGTCGTTATTCGCGCAGAATGAATGAATCGAACTTTTTCAATGCTGGTATTTGTTATTCAAGAGGAATAAGGAATAAAGTACCGAAAATTATTCCTGTCACTAATCACAGAAATGCAAAAAACAAGCTTTCTGTCTTCTGATTTTCTTTATTCTACTGAATAAGGAAGGATTGGAATGAAATGGCTAACATTCCTGTCAATTGCAGCTCACGTTAAGTTAAAAAAAGATTTAAATTAGACTCACATTCATAAATGATGAACCTGCCTCGATGAAAATTGGCCATTGTCACTGGGGCATCCTACCGATCCTGACCCTTCGAGGTAGTAACACGTGATGCACAACAGCTGATGTTATGGTCGGGTCAACGAACTCACTGCACTTAACGAAGTTTACTACTTGAACGACAACCGTCACTGGGTCATTCTTCCGGTGCCGGCTATTTGAAGGAGTAACAACACGCGGTGCACGACAGCTGATATTGCATGGTCAGGTCAGTGCACTTCTTGAATTTCATTTCACTTCACTTCTTGAATTTTACGTTACTGCACGACCAGTTTCACTTTTTATTACGATATTTTTGAAACGTGTTGTTTCTCTACGTTTGTAATTGGCCCCGAAAGGGGCCGATTGGTGTTAATTCAAAAGGGGCTCCTCGTGGCCCGCTGCTGTCGCCAGCCGCGCTCTCGCGCGATCCGCAACACTTTTCTGGACTTCCAGGAATTTCCTCTTAAGCGGAGTTTCCTCTACGTACAAATTTCTAATACCCCGTAAGGAGCCGATTGCGGCTAGTTAAGTTCGTCCTCATAGCGCGCATCACGTGAAAATTACGAACATCTCGTAATACTCAGCGTTTGTACGGAGCGTTCAATATTCTACGTGGCTCTTGGGGCAAATCGCGCGGAATCCATCGTTCTGCACATACGTTTTGTGGATGGATGAAGCACTTTTCACAAGGGAAGGGTGATTCAACGCCCACAATTCGCATGTGTGGAACGATGAGAATGCGTTTGCGATTCGCACAATAGGAGCACAACACCGCTGGTCAATTAATCTATGGGCCGGGATTTGCGGGGAGTTTGTCGTTGGGCCGTATATTCTACCTAGTAGATTGGACGGCCCAGCGTACAGACACTTTTTGGAGCATGTTCTTTCGGAACTCTTGGAAGAAATTCCGTTAGAGATTCGGAAGAACATGTATTTCCAACATGATGGTGCACCCGCCCATTATGCCGCAAATGTTCGGACCTACCTTTTTTTTTTTTTTTTAACGTGTGAGAAAATCTGCTAACAGACGCACCTGCTTGCTGGGGGACAAGACAGGGCAGTGTGGGGCTTTTACCCACTAAAAACTCACACGGTGTCCTTCCTCGGCGCTCTGCGGCGGGGCCGCGGGTACTCTTTCGAGCTCTTCACGCGACCCCGCCTAGCGCCATGCCCTTGAGAGGGCACCTCCCGGGAGGGGCAGGTGGTCGTCCCCTCCCGTGCCTCCCAACTCCGCCGCGCCGCCAAACACAAACGGCGCGACACATCTCGGGGACTGCCAGGTGTTGTGGACAGTCGGGGCCCCCACCCCGACTGCCGGCAGTCCCCCGGGACCGCAGGGACGCGGCGTCTGCCGCCACCTGTGGTCCCTTGCGACCGGCCGCACCTTAGCTCGAAGAGTCGCGGATTTACCGGCCGGTCGCGGCAGCGGTGCCTAACGGGGGTAGTGTAGACTCCCCCCCTCATTGCCAGGCATCGCTGCCGACCTCCGGGTGGAGGGTCATCGCGGGCAGGTGTTACACCCGCTCGCCTCCACCGCACCTCCCTCCCCTTTTAGTCGCCTCTTACTACAACCAGGGGCTACTGTGGACGTGTTCTTTCTCCCCGAGCCACAGGTATAGCAGGGGGAACGCACCGATCCCCCTACTGGGCCGCCTGGTGCGGCCTGGGTGGAGGGGCGGCGCTGATGTTCGTGCGCCTTCTGCCCCTCCTCCCTCTCGCTCGGCGGGCGGGATCGGTGCGTTCTCGCTCCCGCTCCGAGGCCTCCTTCCGGGACATGACGTCCTCGCAGAAGGAGGCCACAGCGTCCCAAGACTTCTTGCTGGCCAGCATGACCGCGACGACAGCTGGCAGCGAGAGGTCTGGGCCGATCTGGCCGACCAGGACGGCGCGCCGCTCGTCGAACGCTGGACAAAATTCCAACGTATGCTGCGCGTCGTCCCGACCGGCGCCACACTCGTGGCAGGCCGTCGTCGCCTCGGCGCCGATCCGGTGCAGGTACTCACCGAATCAACCATGCCCGGTGAGCACTTTGTTTTTTTTTTTTATCGTGCGGAAAATGCATTATGCACGCCCCGGCTCAAATGGGGGTGAGCAGGGGCAGTGTCGGACTCGCACCGACTAAAAACCGCACGGTGTCCTTCCTCGGCGCTCTGCGGCGGGGTCGCGGGTACTCTTACGAACTCTTCGTGCGACCCCGCCTAGTGCCATGCCCTTGAGAGGGCACCTCCCGGGAGGGGCAGATGGTCGTCCCCTCCCGTGCCTCCCAACTCCGCCGCGCCGCTGGACACAAACGGCGCGGCACACCTCGGGGACTGCCAGGTATTGTGGACAGTCGAGGCCTCCACCCCGACAGCCAACAGTCCCCCGGGACCGCAGGGACGCGGCGTCTGCCGCCACCTGTGGTCCCTTGCGACCGGCCGCACCTTAGCTCGAAGAGCCGCGGTTTTACCGGCCGGTCGCGGCAGCGGAGCCCAACGGAGGGTATCGAGGACACCCCCCATTCTCTGGCACCGCTGCCGACCTCCGGGTGGAGGGTCATCGCGGGCAGGTGATCCACCCGCTCGCCTCCACCGCACCTCCCTCCCCTTTTAGTCGCCTCTTACGACAAGCAGGGGCTACTGTGGACGTATTCTTTCTCCCCGAGCCACAGGGATATGCCCGGTGAGCCCGCCGTCCGCCAACATGCGGCGGCGCCATTCCGCGCGAGCGCGCTTCCGGATTCGGCGCCGGAGGCCCTCGACCGCGGACGCTGACAGGTCCGCGCCCCGCTCGCGTGCTTGGCGGAGGGACCGAAAGACTTCGGCGTCTCCCACCGCCAGCAGCTCGAAGGGCACGGTCCCCGCCAGAGCGAGGGCCGCCGCGTAGGATATCGTGCGGTATCCCCGGACGACTCTGATGGCCAGCCGTCGCTGAATACGACGCAGCGTAGCTAGGTTGCGTCGGCTGGCCACCAGGTCGTCCGACCAAACGGCCGATCCGTAAAGGATCATAGACCGCACGACTCCCACGTACAGCCGGCGGACCCTCTCGTCCGGCCCCCCGAGGTTGGGCAAGATGCGGCCTAGGGCCGCCGCTGCCCGCTCGACTCGGGGGACGAGGCGGTCGAAGTGGGCGTCGAAACGCCACACTCCGTCCAGGCGGAGGCCGAGATAGGGCATGTCGGCCATCGCCCGGACGTGGGCCACTCAACGCGGATCCAGAAGGGGGGGCGGGGAGGCTCCCCAGACCGGGCGCGGTTGTAAAACCAAATAGCCTCGGTCTTCCGGGGAGCGATCTCCAGCCCCAACGCCTGGATCGCAGCGACGACGGCTGCCACGGCCACCTTGGCGAGGCGGACCGTCCTCGTCCAGTCCCGCCCGCAGGCGAGCACCAACGTGTTATCTGCGTAGCAGGTGGCGCTCGTGCCTGCGGGCAGGGCGGCCCGCAGTGCGGCATCGTAAGCCATGTCCCACAGGATCGGGCCGAGCACCGAACCCTGTGGGACACCGCACTGGACCTCCCTCCGGATGACTCCGTACCGGCCGGGGTATTCTATCCACCTGTCGGATGGGTAGTCCCGGATGACATACCCGAGATAGGGAGGCACGTTGATGAGAGAGGCACGTGATGTTCCAGTGCCTCCCGTATCTTCGCCCAGGGCAGGGAGTTGAAAGCGTTAACAATATCAAAGCTTACAGTCAACGCTAACCTGCCCCGGGTGGTGGCCGAGTCCGCGAGGGCCCTCACACGGCGAATAGCATCCAACGTGGACCGCCCCCGCCGGAAACCGAACTGGGACTCGGCCGGGTCGGGACCAACCCCCAACAGGTAGCTGGAGAGGCGGGAAGCGAGCACGCACTCGAACAGCTTCCCCGCCTCATCCAGCAAACAAATCGGCCGGTACGCGGAGGGAGAGTCCGCGGGCCTGCCCTCCTTTCGGACGAGGACTAATCTCGCCTCTTTCCACCGAGGTGGAAACACCCCCGCGCTCAGGCAGCCGTCGAACAGACTCCTGAGGCGGGGGCGTGGACGCGCTGGGCCAAGACCAGGGCGCGGCCGGGGACGCCGTCGGGACCCGGTACCGTGTTCCGGGCCCCGAGGCGTTTCATCGCCCCGGCCAGCTCCTCCTCCGTGACCGCCAGGTCGGCGGACCAGATGCTCGGGTCCGCCGCGCCGGGAGCGGACGCCACCCCCGAGAGGGGGAATAGCGCGTCCACGATCCCGGCGACGGTCCGGGGGTCCAGGCTCTCCGTCACGGGGGGCGCCCAGGGTCGCAATCGTCCCATCACGATCCTGTACGGGCGCCCCCACGGATCGCGGTCCAGAGAGCCGAGGAGCTCGCTCCAAGCTCTGGACTTGGCCTCCCTGATGGCCAGCTGGAGGGCCACCTTGGCTTCGCGGTAGCCCTCGTACAGCTCGGCCACCCTCGCTTCGTCGTGCCTCCGCCGTCTCCGGGCCCGCTGGAACAGTCGGCGAGCCCGGGCGCACCGAGACCGTAGATCGGCGATCTCGGTGCTCCACCAGTAAGTGGAACGGCGGGCGGAAGGCGCGGCCCGGGGCATGGCGGCGTCACACAACGCCGTCAAGTCATCCCGGAGCCTGTCCGCCTCCGCAGCGGCGTCGACGACTTGCCCGGCCGGGTGTTCGGGCCAGGTCAATGCGAGGGCGGCGGCCATCAGCACGTCCACGTCGAGGTGGGCCAACGCCCACCTCCGTGGCCGGGTGGACCACACCGGGCGGCGGGGAAGGGCGGCCGACACGTCGATCTTGACGTAGAGGTGGTCGCTAAGCGATTCCACCTCTTCGGCCAGACTCCATCCAGCAACACGGCGCGCGGCAGCTGGAGAAGCCCAGGAGAGGTACACTATGGACTCTCCCTGCGGCCGCACGCACGTGCTGACGGAGGCCCGGTTGAGCAGCCGGAGCTCCAATTCCGCCGCCCAGTCGAGCAGGGTCTCGCCCCTCGCGTCGGTCCTAGGGGAGCCCCACGCTACGGCGTGGGCATTAAAGTCCCCCAGGACGAGGGTCGCGCGCGGCAGGAGTCGAGTGACGCAACTCCCCACCGCGCGCAGAAACTCCTCGAACGACGCGAGGGTCCAGCGGGGTGGGGCGTAAACGCCCACCACCGCGAGGTCCCCCCAGCTCACGGCCAGGTATCCCCGCCCTCGCTCGATCAATGCGCAGGGCGGGGATCCCGGCTGGCCACCGCAGACCGCCGCCACGGAGCCATCCGCGTCGCCCAACCAACTGGCGTGCGACGGGACCCTATATGGCTCCGCGACGACGGCAAGCCCAACGCCCCACTCGGCCAGGGTCTGACAAAGGATGTCCTGTGCCCTGGCCGAGTGGTTAATGTTGGCCTGGAAGATGGAGAATTTTGCTAACTCTCCATAGCCTCCTCCAGGCCGGAACCCTCTCGGGGTGTTGGCGGAGAGGGCTCCGTGTTGGGCTTCTCAGCCGCTGGGGTGGCATTCGGGGCAGGGGCGGGCGCCGCTGGTGGTGGTGGCGCCTTGGCCCTCTTGGTCCTCCGGGCTGAGGGAGTGCAGGCCTTACTCCCCGGCCTGTGCCCGGCGGGGCGCCCCTGGTCCGAACAGACCGGACACTTGGGGGGGCGCCGAGCACTGGCTCGCTCTGTGGCCTGGGTCGCCGCACATGTAGCAGCGACCCGAACGGTCCACTGTCGCAGTGCACCGCTGCCTCACGTGCCCCTTCTCGAGGCAGCGGTAGCAGTGCAGCGGGCGAGCCTGGAGGACCTCCATCCGGGCCGACGTCCATCCCACCAGCAGGCGGCCGGCGTCCGCCACCTTCCGGCCGGCAAGGAGGGGGCACTGAACCCAAATGGTGCCCAGCCCGGAGGGGGAGGACCGGATCTCGCCGGTCTTTACTTCCCCCTCCTGGCACCCTCCCTTGGCGGCAACGGCAGGCGCCACTTCGGCAGCGGAGACCGAGTCATCCAGGCCGCGGATGCGTAACTCTTATCTCCTTCACGGGCCTGGTGACCCGGACCTCCGTGCCCGCCAGCGCCGTAGAGAGACGGCCAGCCAGGTCATCCGCCTTGGCGGCCTCCTCCGGACCGGGGATCTCTACGATAAGACCCCCGGTCCTAGCCCGCCGCGTGCGAAGCTGGGCGATGCCGACTTCGGCCAGGCTGACCTTCTGCCTGGCCATCAGCATCGCCTCCGCATAGGTCAGCTTTCCCCCAGATTCGATGGTTAGCGCCACCGCAGCGTGCCTGTTGGCACGGACGCGGCACGGCTTCTGGGGGGCCGCCTTCGATCCCTTCCCTGGCTCAGGTCGGGGAACGGTATCGGCTGCAGCAGCCGGCTTCTTCGCCGCCATCCGGGCCTTCCTGCCCACCACCTTTGCCCACTCCTGAGGTGGTGGTAGGTTGGCTGCCGGGCGAGCGGGCTGGGCTACAGCAGTTGGAGGCCCAGTTGGTGGACGCGCCCTGGAAGCCCCTGCTTTACAGGCCACGCCGGGAGTAGGTGCTGGTTGCGGCTGGGTAGGCCCCTTCTTACACCTTCCTGGGCCTAACTTCCCACTGTCAGTTGGGGGGCGGGCCGTGGTCTTGGGGCGCTCCCCGCGACCCTTGAGTAGCTCCTCTCGGAACGAGGCTAGGTGGGCGTCTATCATTCCCCCCAGCCTGTCCAGGAGGCCCTTCACACCTCCCGTCGCATCTCCGCCGCCACGGACCGGCGACTTCATCCTCTTGACACGGCCTCTCTTTGCGCGTGCCGACGGAGCGTCCGGTGGTGGGTCACCCATAGGCCCATCGTCGAAGGGTGCCTCAGCTAACATCACCTCCATGGTGTTCGCAGAGGCGATAGCCGGTTCCAGGACGGGTGGAGGCATGTCTCGAGTCGTTGAAGGCAGAGGAGGCACCCGTGCGAGGCGCGTCTTAATAGACTCTACCTCCGCCTCCAAGTCCCGCACCCGCTCGCGGAGAGCAGAGTTCTCGGCCTCGAGCCGGGACGACGACTCAGAGGCAGCTCTCTGAGCGAGTTCCGAGGTGGTGGCTCGTACCGCCAGGGCGGACTCCCGAAGGAGGCGAACAAAAGTGCCCTTTAGATTGGCGGACGAGTCAGCCACCTTCTCGACCCGCGCCAGATGTTCCATGGCCTCAGCCGCGAGGTCCCTGGAGGGTCGGTGGCGCATACCCCGCGCGAGCTCCTCCTCGTTAGGGAGAGGACGTGACGATCGGCTGGGGACAGGTGGAGCCACGGAGGGGTCCAGGACCCTGTCCTCCGCCAGGAATTGTTGTTCCACCTGGGCCAGAGCAACAGCCTTCCTTTTGGCCTTCACCATGCCCACGTACTCCCCAGTTGTCGGAGGTCTACCCCTCTTTCGGGCACCGATAGACTGCCCGGACCGCATGGATGCTACAGACGAGTCTGATTCCTCGTCGCCGCTATCCTCGATGCGCTGGACCCTTCTCCTGCGACTTGCAGCCGCATCTACTCTCTCAAGCGACACAACGGGCTGTCGCACGTCCAGGCTACGCCCCGCTACTATTGGGCCGGGGTCGTCCTTCTGCACACCTACGCATCTCTCTGCGCCGGATCGCTCAGGCGCTTCGGAGAGTTCCTGTTCGGAACACAGTGTGAGCCGTGAAAACGGCTGATTTATACAGCTCTTTGCGCTTTCTGCTTTCTTTTGCACTGTGACATCGCTAGTTCGCCTCTGGTCGCATGATGACGACGCGGGTGAGAATGCTCCGCACCCCGCGCCGGTACTGGGGCGTCCGAGCTCCCCTGCACCGTAATTGTTATTAACACTAGTTGTACTATCTATATTTTTTATTTAGTTATGTGCCTTTCGGCGTGGCCTTAATCTACACTTATGTCCTAAGTTTTTTTTTTCCTATAACTGGGCTATAATATAATACATGGATTGCAGCGAAAATGAAAAGGGTAATGAAAATGAGAGACAAAACAAAAAAAAATAAGGTAAAATGGAAATGAAACTTATAACTAATAATACTAATAATAATAATATCACCCAGTAAACGATACGAGGAAATACGATAATAAAAACAAAAATAAAAATAAAAATAGAGTGTAGATGAAATACATAAATCTATATGTCTACTAACTATATGACATAAAACATAAGTATAAACGCCAGCACAGGAGATATTACGACATCCTAGCCGGCTACACCTCCCACGCACCGAGACACCAATATGGGCACGTTGGTCCATTTTGGTCCGCGACTGCTTATTCGACACCTCGACGTGAGGCGCTTATTTCGCAGCTAACCAGCAATATCTGCTGGCCATTCCCCTATCCGCCACCTGGGGACGCGCCGGGTAGCGGTTTGACCAAACCGCCTCCGGTGTTCGGACCTACCTAGATCAAGCCTTTCAGGACAGGTGGATTGGCCGCGGCGGTTGTAAAATTCACGGCGCCGTGGCAAGGATAAGCAGAAACACGCTGCGGGGGGTCCAACGCAGTGTTGAGGAGCGTGCGAGGGCATGCCTGGCGGCCAGAGGGGCGCATTTTGAACATACACTAAACCAACCGCAATCGGCCCCTTAGGGGGCCACCAAAAATTAAAACGTAAGAGAAAATTGTACTCAAAAGGAAACTGCAGAACGCGGTTGGCGACACCAGTGGGGCAGGTGGAGCCCCATTTAAATTAATACCAATCGGCCCCTTTCGGGGCCAACTTTAAACGTAGAGAAACAACACGTTTCGACAATATCTCAGTAAAAAGTGACAGTGGTCGTGCAATTAAGTAAAATTCAAGAAGTGAAGTGAAATCACTGACCTGGCCGTATAATATCGGCTGTCGTGCATCACGTGCTACTCCTTCGAATGGCCAGCATCGGTAGAATGACCCAGTGACAGTATGGTTCAGGTAGTAAGCTTCGTCAAGTGCAGCGAGTTCGCTGACCCGACCGCAACATCAGCTGTGTTACACTGCGGGATACCTACTTGCAATGGTCAGGATCGGTAGGATGACACAGTGACCCATTTTCGTCGAAGCAGGTTCATTTATGGATGCATGGGTGTCTAATTTCAATCTTCTGTCAATCTTTTTTAATTTAACGTGGGCTGCAATTGATAGGTTTATTAGTCAATCGATTCATTAATTCTACACGAATTACGACTAATTAGTTTATTCCTTCTTCAACGAATAATTTAATATTATTCGTAATTTGTTTATTCCTCATTCGATATAACTTTGGTAAGCGCTTCCTATTGGACCGAGCGACTTGTTCACATTCACGGCCTCGGTCGAGCGCCAGGCTCGAATACAACACTCCCGCGGCTGAGCGCGGGTTCTACGCGCGCTCTGATTGGTCAATGTTTTTCGTTAACCATTTAAAAACGAAGCCTCAGACAACATTTTCGCAAAGGAAACAGGTGTTCAGAATCACCTCAGCTATCACCCCTTTCCGGCTCTATGGGGAGTTCTGGGACACCCTGTATTTGTGGACATTAAATAGCCTTTTATGTCACACACATACATACACGCGTACGGCACATTTGTACATCTTATTATTGTACGCGTGAATTCAGGTATACATATAATAAATAATGTATGAGCTAAAACACTTTCCTTAATCGCGGCATTAATTTTGGACCTATCAAGTACAATAACTGTGAATATGGACCCACACAAGTTCGTAGCGGCTCTTTAACCTTGTAATATTTATGTTGATTGAACAATGCCATACATCGTTGAATTCAGAATGAAAAATAAATTATCGGTAATTCGAATTAGCCCTTGTAATTATTTAATTCTTCGCAAAGATCCTTCGGAGTTACTATGAGCGGCGAAATTATATTATGGTTTCCTAAATTAACAGCTTCAATGTATTTGGTATAGTCTTCAGAGATACGTATGCAGAGAGATAGTAAGATTGTAATATGTTCAGTGATTATAGATTCAGGAAATAATTCTGTTAAAATTCCATTATACTCTTTTGCGTATTTGTTAATTATTCTTATATTGTTGCTTAGTGTATCTCCAGTGTGTTTCAGTGATTGTAAAGAATTATTGAAGTTCCGTATGGTGGAGGAAATTATTTGAACTTGTGACTTCAAGAGAGTTTGTGTCTGCTTATTATCATTTACTAAAGTTTTAATGCTGTCGATATAATATTGGGTATCATCCGCATCCGATATGCCGATCAACCATTTGAGAATTTTCGAGACACCGTTGACTAGACCTCGATGCTTCCGTTCTTTTGTAAACCCTAATAAAGGGTATAGCCGGATGAGGGGGTCAAAAGTGCCCCTATACCAAATTCGATTTGCCATGGATCATTCGATAGCCTATCAAAAAAGTACAATGTGTGCCAAGTTTTAGCTCCTTATCTCGACTAG
The DNA here is from genome assembly GCA_023838395.1 of Holcopasites calliopsidis. Classification (NCBI taxonomy): domain Eukaryota; kingdom Metazoa; phylum Arthropoda; class Insecta; order Hymenoptera; family Apidae; genus Holcopasites; species Holcopasites calliopsidis. Next base: position 47,192 of record JALHAQ010000105.1, read on the forward strand.
AGGGGGAGTAATTGCCAAAAACCAAAAATCACATTTTTCACTAATTCCTCTCATCTGCGTGGATGGAAAATTTTGAAAAAAATCAGGGGCTCTTAATCAATCACATATTATAGAATTTTTTCAGATTTTTAAATTAGAAAACCAATCTGTGAAAAATAAAAAAACGAAAAACAAATGAAAAATACCGCTTTGGGAATGAAGGTGTTGCGGTACTAGATTCATATTTTTTGAGTAAGTACATATTATTGGTACTATCGTACTGAATTTTTTTCAGATTTTTTGGGTTGGTGCGCTATAGTTTAAAAAATCAAAAACTAACTTTCTCCTTGTTTCTTGCGTGCCCTAGTCACTTATACAGCGATTTTTGGTACGTTCTTGATGAGATAAATGCTTTATGCAATGCTCAATGTTTTTACGCATAGCAAACGAACACAGGAACTAATGAAACTAAATAAACCGAATCATTTGTCATTACGTCATGCGCATTACACTCCGTAATACGCAAGGGATTTTCAAGATCGTCGGTGGTCCTGCGGCAAAGTACATGACTGCCAGCCGCTGCGTTGACTTTTCGTAAGTTCGAGCCCTTTTTAGGTAACTTTTTTTTGCTTTTTTTTAAATTCCTAACTATATCAAGATGATCAATGTTTGTTTAAAAATGTTCTAATAATTTTTTTTTAATATTTTAGTCTGTAGTGTACGTAAATATGACTTTGGCGTGCTCTTTATGCTATCGTTTCAATTACGGTATCTTTTAACATTTCCTACGCCTAAGTAATATGTGTGAAGGATTTGCCAATCTCTTACTTTTAATAGTTGTAGATGTATTATATTGTGTTAAAGATACTTATCTTTAATAATTATAGATAGGTAGCAGCGAAAGTAGCTCGTGATGTCCTCAGTGTTTCTTTTAGTTTGTTCAGTTCCTCTTCCCCATACTCTATCAATCATATGCAACCGTCGAATTATTCATATTTTCTAATATTAAGCGCACATGTAGTCTTTGTTTTAAAGATACTTATCTTTAAGAACTATGGATGAGAAATACTGGATGTCGTACGAAATTCGGGAGCTTCTTTTCCATATCAATGAATAAGATAAGTATCTTTAAAGCAAAGACTACACATATGTTTAATATTAGAAATTATAACTAATTCTATATTTCTATTTATTTGTTAGGGCATGGAGACATCTCATGAGGCATCCAGGATTTCCCATCCATAGTTCTTAAAGGTAAGTATCTTTAAAACAAAGACTACATGTGCGCTTAATATTAGAAAATATAAATAATTCTACGGTTGCATATAATTGATAGGGTATGGGCAAAAGGAACTGAACAAACTAAAAGAAACACTGAGGACATCACGAGCTATTTTTGCTGCTACCTATCTATAATTATGAAAGATAAGTATCTTTAACACAATCCACCTACAACTATTAAAGGTAAGATATTCGCAAATCGTTCACACATATTACTTCAGCGTAGAATATATTAAAAAATACCATAATAGCATACAGGTAGCATAAAGAGCACCCCAAAGTCATATTTACGTACACTACAGACTAAAATGTTAAAAAAAATTATTAAACCCTTTTTTTAAAAACATTGAACATCTTGATATATTTAGGAATTAAAAAAAAAGCAAAAAAAGGTACCTAAAATGGGCTCTAACCTACGAAAAGTCAGCGCAGCGGCTTGGCAGTCATGTACTTTGCCGCAGGACCACCGACGCTCTTGAAAATCCCTTGCGTATTACGGAGTGTAATGCGCATGTCGTAATAACAAATGGTTCGGTTTATTTAGTTTCATTAGTGCCTGTGTTCGTTTGCTATGCGTAAAAACATTGAGCATTGCATAAAGCATACATCTGATCAAGAATGTACCCAAAATCGCTGTAGAAGTGGCTGGGGCACGCAAGGAACAAGGGGAAGGCTAGTTTTTCATTTTTTCAACTATGGCGCCCGAAACCGAAAAGTCTGAAAAAAATGTAGTACAATAGTACCAATAATATGTACTTACTAAAAAAATATGAATCTAGTACCGTGACTCCTACATTCCCAAACCGGCATTTTTCATCATTTAATTCGTTTTTTATTTTTCACAGATTGGTTTTCTAATTTAAAAATCTGAAAAAATTCTATAATATGTGGTTGATTAATTAAAGAGCCCCCGATTTTTTTCAAAATTTTCCATCCACGCAGATGAGAGAAATTGGTCAAAAATATGATTTTTGGTTTTTGGAAATTACTCCCCCCCTAGTCGAGATAAGGAGCTGAAACTTGGCACACATTGTACTTTTTTGATAGGCTATCGAATGATCCTTGGCAAATCGAATTTGGTTTAGGGGCACTTGTGACCCCCTTATCCGGCTATACCCTTTTGCAAGATTTCGCGTTTGACATTAATGTTTTGCAATTCTTCCTTAATGAGGTTTAGATTACGATCACAATGAAAACTAACATGATTATGTTTGCTACTAGACCGCAATGTTGTGGTACAGAGATTTTGAGATTCTATGAAATACGTTTGTAAAATGTCTCTGCTTTCTTTCAGGTAGGTAACATTGATATGTGTTAGAAGGGTTAATGCTGAATTTGGTATTTTGGTAATGCCTTTCTTATTATAAAATATTCCTCTCGAATGGGAATGTGAATCACAATTGTCAGAATCATCTGAAACATAGCGGTTTAGGAGATTAGTTTGGTATTTAATGTTTTTATTGCCTATGAGAAATTCGACCGTATTATTTGGGTATACGTGTAAGATTTTGTACGGCCCTTTAAACTTGGGGATAACTTTCTGTTTAGGCCAACTTTAGTCTGTTTTTGTTAGATGCAAACCATATCGGTTATTTTAAATTTGGTTGGGTTGATTCTCCTATCGTAGTACTCCTTGCTTCTGTTTTTGGAGTCAATTAAATTTTCCTTCGCGACTTTAAACGAAATGTTCAGTTTATTTTGTAGATAACGAATATAGTCATCATATGTTGTGACGTCCTACGTCACTGTAGTGTGTGTGTAACACTGACACACGAAGTATAAAGCGAGGAGGTATCGCCAAGTGCGCAGGCGTGTAGGATTCCATGATAAATAGCTTAGGACACACAAATCAATAGGCGCGATACTTTAAACACTTGAAACCAGAAAAGTGAAGAACAATGAATTACTCAGAAAACTCTTATACAAAGGGCCCTTAAGGCCAAGAGCTTAAGCTAGCGTTTACAATGCTGAAGTGGCGCACGCAGATAAGGTACCATAAACCGGACAAATACCAGACGCTTCGAACCCTCCATCCTTACCATCTTCATTCCCGGGGGTGAAAAACTGTGTATATATATATATAGACCACAGACAAACTTAAAAAACAGATATAGTTGAAGAACACGGATAGCTGAAGACACGAATAGTTGAAGAAACACAGTCCGTTAAAAGTGAAAAAGTAAAGAGAGTAAAAAGTCAGTCAGTAGTGATCTGGTTTGGTTGTCTGAATGTTTTAAGTCTACATAGAGTAAACGTTTTAAAGTCTAAAAGTCTAATTAGTAGCAGTGTAAAGCGAATACGCTTTGTGAGAGTAAAAAAGGACTAGGTAATTAATCCACCTACTTAAGTTAAATTTGGGGCGCTTGAGCCGGGCGAACAATTTAATCACCCAATTCCCCAATCAAATAGATTCCAGAGGTTTGAACCATTGTGCGCACTCCGTGCGACGATCAAGGCGAAATCCAACGAAGCGCTACAGTTTGCGATCGATGGAAATACCCAAGATACATGGAGCTAAAGTTCAGAAAAATATTTGATCCTTCATTCCTTAAGCACATTTAACCAGTTTCATTTTATACTACCAAAGTCGGTAAAAAGAAAGAAAGCCCGTAAGGGAAAAGAGGAGGCCGACAGCAAAGGTTAAAGAGTCAGAGGGAAGCAATATTAGCCTTTCTAACGGAGAGTCGAGTCTCAACGGAACCATTGGACTGACCGCCTCGCAGCCCAACCCAGTCCCAGAGATAATCCACTTAACTCTGGACGAGGAAGAACCTGGGAGGAGAATTCAGGTGAACCACACCCCTAGACCCCCTACCCCATTGGAAATCATAGATACCGGCACTTGTATTAAAGTACACGATTCGGAAAATATCCCAACAGAAATTATAAAGAAATAACATTAGTTTATAATATTAATAACCCCACAATGCCAGCCGCCGTATGGGAGTGTTGTAAAAATATGTCCGATGAAAAATAAATTGTATGTAATAGCTTAATTTGTTCGGCCATTTTGAAACCTCTTAAAATCTTTCCTTCATTCTGTTAGCCGAATGACGTTCTCATGTATCCGGAAAATCCCATAGTACCTATCATTTATTATTAACATTGTACCGAGTAGACGCAAAAGTAAAAGGGCTACATAACAAACTTAAAAAGTAGGTCCAAGAAATACGGTTCAACCGCGTTCTATCAGAATATTACATGGTTCTAAAAGCATTAATAATCATCCTCATTTACATTCATATCCACAAGATTAAAGAAACTCTTCTTTAACTGTGAATGGATCATTTAGTCGTATACTAATCTTGTCGATATTGTTTTTACATTTTATTGGAGGTATTATGGGGTACGAGCGATACAGGCAGCCGACCGTAATAGCAAAACCCGCTGCTAGCGCGCGGCTCGCTTGCCCGAAACGGGGGCGCGCCTGATCTTTTACAGCTCATTGTGACATTAATTTTCAAGTGTCCATCCTGTGCTTATTCTGTAGCTAAGGCTTCAAGAAATCTGAAAATATTTTTTTCAAGATTTAAACCCGTGATGGCCTTCATGGAGAAAATTGCAAAAAAAGATTTTGTTTACAATTTTCATAATGAAAAATTGCTTGTCCCAAAAAACAAAAAATGCACTGCGATAGATCGAAGCCTGCAGATTAAAATTAAAAAAAGGAGATCCCAATCGGTTGAGTAGTTTCCGAGATAGAAATTCAGAAGCACAGCCTGTTTTCCCCAAAATGACAAAAAATTGCAAAATTCAAAGGTCCGTATTTTTTAAACAATTTCGATGAAAGCTAAATGATGACTTAACCCCCCCCCCCTAATTTCACATGAACTACAATATATTTCAGTTAGAACAAAATCCCTGATGTCGACGTCAAAAAGTGATCGATTCGGCATGGAATGATCCGTAAGTGATAGTGGCCCTACTACGTCGATGGCTAATCTTTCAAATAGTTTATTGGCTGTGGTTGTAACTTCCATTGGTTGTTTTATTGGCTTAAAACTTGTCTTATTAATTTGCACAAATGGAAACATTGTATATATTTCCGAGCACTTGATTTAATGGTAGACCAATAGTATTTTTCCTTGATTCTGGCGTATGTTTTGCTAAACCCGTAATGTCCCGATAATTTGTCGCCATGGTTCTCTTTTAGAATTTGTTGTATTTCTTCTTTTCTTTTAGGGATTATCCTAGAGTGGTTTTAGAGTTTAATTTCATTTGTTGGAAATATGAATTTCAACATTTCGCTCAATCTCTCGAATGTTATGTTATCGTGCTTCTTCAATGGAACTAGTATAAACTTGTTATCTTTAATGTTTGACTTTAGTTTCTTTAGACAATTGAAAAAGTCTTTATACTCTAATTTGTCAAAATGGTGGCTCAATGGATATAGTAAATACAATACATGTTTTTCGTTTTGAAGTTTTTCTAAGCCGTTAATTTCTGGGTTAAGATCACTAACGTCGAAATTAGAACGCACATGTTCTGAATACGGATTTTCTTCATCTAAGTCTTGAGACCATAGTAGAATTATTGGGTCAGTTATTTTTTTAAGCGGTTTGTTTTCTGGTTTGTAATATATGGCATCTTGATTGGTGTAGTGTAATTTAATAAAGTCTTGATAGCTATTATTTTGTGTGATAGTTAGATTTATTGGGTTTTCAGGAATAAGTCTAGAAAGACCGTCTGCGTTCGAGTTTACGCGACCTGGTTTGTATTTTATGGTATAGTTATATTCTTCTAATCTAAGCCTCCACCTGACTAATTTAGAAGAGGGATTTTTGCAGTTAAAAAGCTACTGGAGTGGTCGATGATTAGTAAAAATTGTAAACGTCCGACCATACAAATATGGTCTGAAATGTTCAACAGAGTTTATGTTCGCAGGAGTTACTGACGCAAGTGCAACTGCGCAAATATAATTGCGTCTTTATTATTATTAAAATGAAATACAAAAAAGAACTTAACGAATATAACGCAAAGAGGTGACGGCGAACGAAAGAGAAAACAGAAGAATACAGAGTGGCGACACGCACGCCATACGCGGATCGTTTAAATCTAACGCTTCCCCTCGAGACGCGTAAAACTACCAAGCTTTATTCTTTTCATTCCGAGTAAATTAAAACATTCTCTATGTTTAGGTCCTGGCAGAGACTTCGTTAACATGTCTGCTGCCATACGGTCGGTTGGCACATATTTCAAACATATCATATTATCTCTTATAGCGTCTCGTACAAAATGATGTCTAATATCTATATATTTTGTACGATTATGAAATACGGGATCCTCAGCCAATCGAATAGCCCCTTGGTTGTCTCCAAAAATCCTGACATCCCACAATTCCTGTAATCCCAAATCCATCAATAGTTTCCTCCAGTATATAGCTTCTTTCGTAGCTTCCGACAAGCTCATGTATTCTGCTTCAGTAGTAGAGAGAGTAACCGTCTTCTGTTTACGTGATTCCCAGGAAATCGCTCCGCTGCTAAGAATAAATGCGTAACCTGTATGTGGACGCCTATCATGAGAGCATCCTGCCCAATCTGCATTCGCATACGCAATTAACGATTCCTGGTTTTTGCTATACGTTATTCCGAGATCGATGGTTCCTTTTAAATATCTTAGAATCCGCTTCGCGGATGCCCAGTGTATTTCTCCATAGCATGTATTATACTAGCTTAGAACATTTGCCGCATGCGCTATGTCCGGTCTCGTTGCTATTGACAAATATGTAAGTGATCCTACCAATTCTCTATATGGTAATTTCTTGATCTTATCTTCTTCGTATTCTTCCAATTTAGGCAATTTTAAGTTTACATCCATTGGACCGGAGACAGGATTCGCAGATGACATTCCAAATCTTTCGAGTAAATCCTTTATATAACCGCTCTGTTTCATGGTTATACTAGATTTGTCACATTCAAAATCAATCCGAATGCAATGCTTTACCTCTTTTAAATCTCTTATTTCAAAAGAACGTGCTGAGAATTTCTTCAAATTATCTATCTTAGCTTGACTTCGAGATGCAATAAGTAAATTGTCTACGTAGATCAGGACAAGTAGCAAATTCTTCCCTTGACCAGTGAAATACATACATGGGCCTGCGCTAGATGGTACGGCTCCAAACGTCTTCAATTCCTTCACTAGCCTGTTCTGCCAATTCCGCGCGGTCTGCTTCAAACCATACAATACGCGTTTCAGTAGGCATACTTTATTGCCAATTCTCATTTCGTTGAGCATCTTCCGGACTCTCTCTCCATCTTTCGTTTCAGCATCGCACTTTCCCGTTCTGAGGATAAATTCCAACGTTTCTTTCAGTTGTTCTGGTACCTCCGTAAATACGGTTTCTTCGATTTTTCCATTTAAATATGGAGGGGTTATGTTGATATGAGGTATTTTCATCTAGTACCTTCCAGTTATGGCACTCATTGCACGGACAGAGCTGAGTCTAGAGACCGGTGCAAACGTTTGATTAAAATCAACACCTGGACGCTGTGCAAATCCTCGCGCAACAACTCTTGCCTTTCTTCGTTCTAATACTCCGTTTGCTCCATATTTATTTGTGAGTACCACTCTACTTCCGATAATATCCTGCCCTATGGGCCGATCAATCAGATCCCACGTATCATTTTTTAAAATCGATATGATTTCAGAAGCCATTGCTTGATACCACTCTTCTTTGTCCTCTCCAGATATAGCTTTCGTCAATGGAATTTCCGCAGCAAGTGCAAGTTCCTCGCTTGCGTAGTTAGTCTCAATGTGAGTATATTCTTTGCGAGGCCTTCCCCTCAATCCGGTACGTATTATTTTAGGTCTTCCACGACCTCTTCTTGAAGTTTCCTGCTCCTGATGTGAGTAGTCTTCAAAATTTTCTTGTACATCTAGATCATGTTGATCTTGATTATCTTCCATGTTGTCTTGTATATCTTGATCTTGTTGATCTTGATTATCTTCTATAGGAGATAACTCGATTTTCACTTCCTGACGTTTCTTGTGTTCAATCATGTCTTCATCTTTCGTGTAAGAATTTCTTCGATTTTCTGTAATAAAATCATCGTAAATATATTCTGTTCGTGTGTCGAACTTTTCAACGAACTTCACGTCTCTACACACAGTTACTTTTCTTTCATCAGGAACCCAAATTCTGTAGGCTTTAGAGTCAGTAGAGTATCCTATAAAGATACCTTTCTTTGATCGTGAATCAAACTTCCCCTTGTTCGGCTTTCCATCCATAAAATAGACAACACAACCAAAAGTTTAAAAATTCCTGACGTCCGGTTTTCTTCCGGTCCATGCCTCATATGGAGTTCTTCTTGATAGACGTTTAGTAGGACATCTATTTCGTAGGTCGTTCGCGGTAGACACAGCTTCAGCCCAGAAAGACGGCGACAAATTGACCTGTAAAAGTAGACATCTGGTCATTTCAATTATAGTTCTATTCTTTCTTTCTGCCAATCCATTTTGTTCAGGACAATACGCAACGGAAAATCTTCTGTGTATTCCATGAGATTTCAAGAAGTCATCGAATGCACGATTTCTGTACTCTGTTCCATTATCCGGTTGCAACTATTTTATCTTCCGTCCTGTAACATTCTCCGCGTAGGCTTTAAATTCCATAAATGCTCGTAACACTTCATCCTTACTCTTCAGCATGTATATTTCGTTCCACCTTGTGCTGTCGTCTATAAACGTGATAAAATATTTTGAACCGCCATTCGAAGATACACGCATTGGACCACACACATCGCTATGAATTGCATCTAGCATTTCTGTTTCTTTATTAGACGATTTTGGAAAAGGCAGACGAGTCATTTTTCTGCGGATACATATATCGCAGTCTAGTTTACCTTGTAGGTCCTTGAGGTTTAATCCCATCATCGTTCCTTTTCGCGCCGCTTCTCTCGTGTCCCACTCATTCAGATGTCTAAAAAGATAATATCAATCATTAAGTGCTGTAATCTTTCCCTGTGATTCATCTTCCACGATATTGTGAGACCTATTCTGTTTTATCCCATGAAGGTAATATACAGGGTGTTCTGCTACTGCATATCACTACTTTAAGCGGTGGTTCTATGGACCAATATAAATCGAAAATCAAGAATAGCGAGTTTGCGTTTAAGGCTTTGTTTGCAAGATATCGATGTTTAAAAAAACGCCTGTAGACTGGCAATCTGACGCTCGCTGGAGCGAGTCAGCAGGCTCCGCTCAGTAACACTCATTTACTACATGCAACGGCTACTTACCGACGTTGTGATACCGTGACCTACTTTACCCTATGACCCGACAATGTGTTCTTATGAGAAAGGTATGCACCTCATGTTGTATGGCGTTCAACCTGCTTACTTATCAAAATCCACATGGGCATATCGAAATCCGGATAGGATACATCGAACACCTCCTGAAGTGCTAATTGTGGGCACTCGCGGACGGGACAATCGCGGTGCGTGCGTGTGTAATTTTTGTGGACAATCGCAGACGGGACAATCGCAGTGCGTGCGTGCGTAGTTTTTGTGGACAATCGCGGACGGGACAATCGCCATGCGTACGTGTGTGATTTCTGTGAACATTCGTGGACTAGACAATCGAAGTGCGTGTATGCGAGGGTTTGGTGAAAAAATTGTGCATCGAGAGGAGCGTCCACCCTTTTTACTTGAGAATCCCAACGGGCGGATTTCGATATGCCCATGTGGATCTTGACAAGTAAGCAGGTTGAACGCCATACAACATGAGGTGCATACCTTTCTCACAAGAACACATTGTCAGGTCATAGGGTAAAGTAGGTCACTGTGTCACGACGTCGGTAAGTAGCCGTTGCATGTAGTAAATGAGTGTCACTGAGCGGAGCCTGCTGACTCGCTCCAGCGAGCGTCAGATTGCCTGTCTACAGGCGTTTTTTTAAACATCGATATCTTGCAAACAAAACCTTAAACGCAAAATCGCTATTCTTGATTTTCGATTTATATTGGTTTATAGAACCACCCCTTAAAATATTGACATGCAGTAGCAGAACACCCTGTAGATTGTCTTTGCGATCGGTTCTGAGGATCACGTTTCCTAACTTATTGACTACGGTCGCACCATCTCGCTTAAACACTACGTCATAACCGCGATCAGTTATCTTTGATACAGACAATAAATTAGTACGATGATCGGGAAAATATAAAGTATTACTTAATTTAAATTGTTTCCGTTGCCCTTGGTGAGCCACGACTAATGAAACCGTTCCTCTTGCGCGTATATTCGTCTTCGTATTATTCGCAAGATAAAGCTTATCGCAATCAAAATTAACGTGAAATCATCCTTGTCTTTACACAAATGTGACGTGCAGCCGCTATCAATGCACCAAGCATCACGGCTCGCACTCACGGTATGCAACGCCTTTTCTACAATGTTCACCGCGTATAAACTTGTCATATTTTCGTTTTTCGTATACTGCCGCGTATTAACAACTTTTCTGTCACATTCCGAAGCTTTATGTCCCACTCGTCGACATCTATGACACTTATATTTAAAACATTCTTTTTCCGATTTTACATTCTTATTTCGATTCGAGAAATTTGATTTTCCGCGAAATTTACCAACGACTATCGCATTCGGTACTATATCAACCGCTTGATTTTTCCGTGCATCATATTGCTCAACGATTTTCACACGTACCACTTCCGATTCTGGCAACGCATCCCTTGATTCAATTGCGCATCGAAAATTCTCGAACGCGTTTGGCAAACTATACAACAACATAATCGCTTGTACATCCGGATTTATATCTACGTTAATTTCTTGTAACTTGTCGACGGCATCAAAGAATTTATTTAAATGCGCATGGATATCATCGTCTTCCTTCATTGTATGAAGTATTAACCTTTTTAGCAATATTGCTTTCTTCGCTGGACCTCTGGACTGATAAATTTCTTCCAGCATTGTCCACATTTCGTGTGACGTTTCACAAAATTTAATTTCTTTTAATTTCGAAGCACTTACTGACAATATGATATTTGATTTTGCTTTCTCATCATTCTTTTTCCATGCCTTGTACAACTCCTCAGACTGCTGGTCTCCTTTCTTCCTCTCTGGCATACGAGTTTCGCCACTAACGTACATCCACGCGTCATTTTTAGTTAATAATGCCCGCATTTGCATTTTCTACGTGTCATAGTTTTCTCACGTTAACGATTCAATACGAGCGATGTTAGACGCGATCATTTTTATTCACTTCTCGTTATGTAACCTCGATCACGTGTACAATTCATAACGCATTATATCGATTGCACGATTTACACAATATTCCTCCTGGGCCCATAACCTGTTGGCAGGAGTTACTAACGCAAGTGCAACTGCGCAAATATAATCGTGTCTTTATTAGTATTAGAATGCAATACAAAAAACAACTTAACGAATATAGTGCAAGGAGGTGACAACGATGAACGAAAGAGAAAACAGAAGAATACAGTGTGACGACACGCATGCCATACGTGTATCATTTAAATCTAACAGTTTACAATTGGGAGTAATTTTTTTTTTCATTGTGGATTAGTTGCGTTGAAATGAATTCTTCCGAAAAGTCAGGGTACTGTAGGTTTGTTTATTAATTTTTCTTGAAGTTTTAAAAGGAATTTTCCTGTTCCTCTATCCAATTAAAAGGTACATCCTTTTTTAGTATTTGCGTCATGGGTTTTGCTAATGTTGAAAAATTCGGAATAAATTTTCTGTAACGTTGGGTCATACCTAAAAACATTTTAATCTCTTTTTCGTTTCGCGGTCTAGGGACTTTATTGATACAATTTATTTTATCTGGGATAGGTTCTACTCCTTTGTCAGAGATAACGTGACCTAAGTAATTACAGGATTTTTTTATAAACTCACACTTATTCGGTTGTAGCTTTAAATTATTCTCCCTGAGTCGAGAAAAAATATTTTTTAGTTTACGGTTGTGGACTTCTATTGAGGAACCATGAAGCACTACATCGTCTAGATATATGAAACATTGCGTGTTGTTTAAGCCGGTGAGGACATTGTTCATCATCCTCTGGAAAAAATCAGGAGCATTTTTCAACCCAAATGGCATACGAGTGAATTCGTAGTGTCCACTAGGCGCCGAGAATGCTGTTTTTGGTCCATGCCAAGGATCCATGGGGATTTGATGAAATCCACTTGTCAAATCTAATGTTGTAAAATATTGCGCGTGCCCTAGATGATCAAGGATATCCTCAATGCTTGAGAGCGGATACGCGTTGCCTATCGTTTTTTCGTTTAGCTTCTCTTCGTTTAGCTTAACGTCACTTTCGTTTAGTTTTTCGTTTAGGTAATCTATTACAATCCTTCATTTTTTTCGCCGGATGCATCTAACTTTTTCGGGACGACCCAGAGGGCACTAGATCATGGACTAATTGACGGTTTAATTATGCCTTGGCTTAACATTTCTTATATTTGTTTGTCTACTTCTGTTTTATGCATTTGTGGATAACGGTAATTTTTTGCTTGGTCTGTGACGGGGATGCTGTGTGAGGGTGGTGTAGTGCGAGTGAGCAAGTCAGTTGATAAATGAAATATATCGTTAAATTCTTCGCAACTTTCTTTAATTGATTGCTTTTCTTCAGAATTTAAGTAGTTGAGATGAAGGTTTTCGTTTAACGCGATTAGTTTGTTCTTTCTACTATTGTTCTTCTGATTTCCTGCAAGACTGTATACAGGGTGTCCCAAAACTATCGGAGGTGCCGAAGACGGGCCATAGCGGAGGTGATTCTGAACACCTTTCTTCTTTGCGAAAATATTGTTTCAGGCTTCGTTTTTAAATGTTTAACGAAAAACATTGACTAATCAGAGCACGCGTAGAGCCCGCGCTCAGTGACGGCGCACGACGCGTCGTACTAGGTAGCGATGTTCGACCGCCGCCCCGAACAGAACACGCTGATATAGCATGATGCAAAAGTTAACGTCGAATTATTCATTATTTATGAATGGAAATTAACTAAAATACAAACAAAATCAATTTGTCGTTATCAGTTGAACAAAAAAGAATTAGAACGGACTGACTAGCGAGTCTATCAAGTACGATGTATGTTACATTTTAGACAATTCACCAACAATTGGAATTAGTCTTACCTATTTCTCCAAAAATGAACCTGCTTCGACGAAAATGGGTCCCTGTCATTCTACCCATCATTCGAAAACGTAGCACGAATTACACAACAGTTGATGTTACGATCGGGTCAACGAACTCACTGCACTTGACACAGCTTACCACTTGAACGATACCCGTCACTGGGTCATTCTACGTATCCTGACCATTCGAAGGAGTAACACGTAATGCACAACAGCTGATGTTCCACGGCCAGGTCGATCATCTCATCGATCACTTCCCGAGTTTTACTTCGCTGCACGACCGCTGTAATTTTTACGAGGGCGTAACACAACCTTCTGCAGAAATTTTAAAGGGTGATTCTACGGAACAAAATAAAGCGAAAACGAAGAATGACAATTTTGCATTTGAGGCTTTGTTAATAAGATACCAGTGTTTGAAAAAGCAGGCAGCAGTGTTCATTAGCAGTCATTCACTACATGGAAGAGAAACCACAACCTACCGCACCGCGTAATCTGAGACCCAAAAAGTCACACGTTTTACGTTGCACAGCATTCAACCTATTTACTTCTAAAAATGCACATGGGCATATCAAAACCCGCTCAATACAATCATGAAGTAAAGAGGGTGACGGCCTTTTAATTCGCATTTTTCTTCTCGAAAACCAAATACACATGAACCACGATTGTCCCGGCCACGAATGTCTATGCGTACACGTGATTGTCCCGTCCATAATTGTTCACGATATATCCTTCAACACAGAAATTTGCAGCACACAGGGATCAAGTACACCTGCACCACGATTGTTTTATCTGCGAGTGTCTATGACTTGCACTAAACGCAAATTACAGGTATGCCCAATACTAAAGCTCAAAGTATAACTAGAATGTTTAAATCGTTCCGTATTCAATATCGTACAAGCAACAACTGTCTCGACTGTTTAGAAATAATGATCTACCGATGCATGCCGTAAGGTCGTGAGTCGCGTCTAGGGAAAGCGTTCGGCGGCATTTTTTATTGTTTCGGACGTAGAAAGGGGCAACAGTGTTGCCTTTTTCTGCCAACGACGCAGATACGACTCGCGACGATTCGGTATGCTTCGGTAGATCATTATTTCTAGACGATCGAGACAGTTGCTGCTTGTACGACGCTGAATGCGAAACGATTTAAGCATTCTAGTGGAATAATCAGTTGAGTGGAAATCGTGGAAACTCGCAGATAGGACAGTCATGCGTGCATACACATTCGCAGCCGGGACAATCGTGATTCGTTTGTATTTGGTTTTTGAGAACAAAATTGTGGATTGAAGGCCGTCACCCTTTTTACTTGATAATCCCATTGGACGGGTTTTGATATGCCCATGTGGATTTTTACAAGTAAGCAGGTTAAATGTTGTACAACGTAAAACGTGTACCTTTTGGGTATCAGATTACACGGTGCGGTAAGTCATGGTTTCTCTTCCATGTAGCGAATGATTGCTACTGAACGCAACTGCTCGCTTTTTCAAACACTGGTATCTTATTAACAAAGCCTCAAATGCAGAATTGTCATTCTTGGTTTTCGCTTTATTTTGGCCCGTAGAATCACCCTTTAAAATTTCTGCAGAATGTTGTGTTACGCCCTCGTGAAAATTACGACAGTCGTGTGGCAAAGTAAAATTCGGGAAGTGAAGTGAGATGACCGACCTGGCCGTGGAACATTACCTGTTGTGCATCGCGTATTACTCCTTCGAATAGCCAGGATACGTAGAATGAACCAGTGACGGTTATCGTTCAAGTAGTAAGCTGTGTCAAGTGCAGTGAGTTCGTTGACCCGGTCGTAACATCAGCTGTTGTGTAGTTCTTGTTACGTTTTCGAATGATCCGGATCGGTAGAATGAACTAGTGACGGTTATCGTTAAAGTAGTAAGCTGTGTCAAGTGCAATGAGTTTGTTGACCCGATCGTAACATCAGGTGTTGTGCACCGCGTGTTACGTTTTCGAATGATCGGTGGAATGACATTGATGCATTTTCGTCGAAGCAGGTTCATTTTTGGAGAAACAGGTAAGACTAATTCCAATTGTTGGTGAATTATTTAAAATGTAACATACGTCGTATTTGATAGACTCGTTAGTCAGTCCATTGTAATTGTTTTTGTTCAATTGATAACGACAAATTGATTTCGTTTGTATTTTAGTTAATTTCCATTCATAAATAATGAATATTTCGACGTTAACTTTTGCTTCGTGCTACACCAGTGCATTCTGTTCGGGGCGACGGTCGAACGTCGCTACCTAGCACAACGCATCGTGCGCCATCATTGAGCGCGGACTCTACGCGCGCTCTGATTAGTCAATGTTTTTCGTTAACCATTTAAAAACGAAGCCTCAAACAACATTTTCGCAAAGGAATAAGGTGTTCAGAATCACCTCAGCTATCGCCCCTCTTCGGCTCATCCGCTAGTTCTGGGACACCCTGTATGTAAGAATATTCGGGGATTGGTTCAATTTGAATTTCAGGTATCGGAATCGTTTGTGTCTTAGCTGAAGTATTAAGGATGGTTACGAAGGCCTTGTCTTTGTTATAAGTTCGAACGATTACATTTGGAATTAAAAGAGAATTATCATCGTTTTGTTGAGTTGGTGATATTACACCTTCTTGAATGTTCCAGGGGTTTATTAATTTGATTGGCACTACTGTTTCTGTGCGAGTACTGATTGTAATCATAGAAATAGAGTTCTGCGGAGTGTTACGATTTAGAGGGATAGGAAGAGAAATAGACGCTAGTGAGATGATAGAATTTTCATAATCGATTTTAGCTTTGTGAGTACGAAGGAAATCATCTCCTAGTAACCCATCGAATGGAACATTAGTGTGTGTGTTAATTACTTGGAAAGTACCGAGAATTTCTTTACCGTGAGTTTCTAATATTAATTCAGTCCCTCCATCCGTTTGTTCTGAACTATTCGATATGATACCACTTAACGCGATAGGGTTGTTGTTATTTATTTTAAAATTTGTTATGCTACTAAACTTGACTAGAGACATAGCTGCTCTTGCGTCAATTAAGAATTTTAAAACCTTGTCTCTACTATTGGAGTTGAGTGATTCAAATAATATGTAGAATTGGTCATTGGGAGTTAATAGAATAGGTGCATTTACGGTAACCTCATTGCATTGAACTCCGTTGTGACGTCTTCTACTGTAATCGGGGGATTCGGTGATTGTTGTACGGTTAGAAAATTTGATGAACGAGAAAGTTCGTGCATTTCATGATTAGAAAATGAATTATTTGGGGTATGACGGTCTTTCCGGCGGTGGACCGTTGCAAGGAGGTATCGCCGTTCGTCGGTGTGCATGGATGGATCCTAAGCCTACTATGCTACTTTAATACTATTCGGAGGGTTCTCCTGTTTTGTCGGGACTTTCGGTCTCGGTGGCGGTAACCCGGCGAGACGCGGAGGGACGATTGCTCGGTATCGGTAACCCGGCGAGCCTGGGAGTGGGTCTCGGTGGCGGTAACCTGACGAGACGCGGAGGGACGATTGCCCGGCGAGCCTGGGAGTGTGTCTCGGTGGCGGTTAACCCGGGGAGACGCGGAGGGATGGTTGCTCGGCATCGGTAACCCGGCGAGCCTGAACGGGGCTTCGTTCAGAAATGGACGGTTTTTTGTGAACTGGCCCGGTGTATCGGCCGGCAAAACAGATATCCGTTTGAGGCAATGCTCTTATCGGTCGGTCCCGTTTATCACTTCATCGGGCGTATTTAATGGCCCGCGTGGCCAGAACAACTGCGGGAGCCGTTTGGGGACTGCGGCCACCTGACGATCCCGTCCGCAGGCTTCACTTTCGGCGCTGGTCGTTCGTCTTCGCGCCCTTGCCTCGTTACAGGGGTATGAGAGTTTTGAATGGATTGACTACATCTATTCCGTTTGTTCGCGTTTTGGTAAGGAATATTTACGAAATTCGAATTCCATTGATGAGTACGCGTCGTGTGCTGATTTTGTTGATAATAGTTAGAATGAGTAGAAGTTTGCTCCGAGTTGTTCATTTGTCGCGTCCTACATTCTCCTATTATGTGTCCCAATTTTTTACAATATCTACATTGCTTCTGTTCGCGATTGAGATTATTTTGATTTATTTGATTAAAATGTACAAGTCGACTTGAAGTTGGCATTCTATTAGTAAAGGGTTTATTATGTTTCCTGTACAATTCGTGAGTTCTGTGATTTGTTTTAAAGCAGATTCTGCACTTTTGGGCAGACGAGTGGTCAAATCTTAAGCGCAACGCTTTTTCTTCAGCCACTGCTGCCGTAAGGGCACTATTGATATTTGCAGAATCACGATATCCCAGCATGTGAGATATCTGCGGCTGTGAATGGTGGGTAAAGAGATTTAGTGTCAAGTCTGTCATCATTGTTAACCGTCCGGGCAAGATGTTATCTTTTACATCTAGTTCGTAAATTGATGCAAGAATTTTAGACGATAACTCTTCTAGACGTTGGTAGAATTGCCAAACGTTCTCATTTCCTTCTTGTTTAATTGAATTCATCTACTCCATTAACTGGTCGAACGATTTTTTTGCCATGTTAAAGGTTTAACAAAACATCGGAGATTTCAGCCCACGTTCCAGGATTGCAATGTATGTCAATTTGGCCTCACGCTTTACCAATGATACTTTTCTTTACAAAGACTAATTAGGTGTGTCGTTGCGGCGGCGTAGCCAATTCGAATGCGGAATCGACTTGTTTAATGAACGATCTAAATGTATAAGGGCTGCCATTAAATGATTCTGGCAATAGCTTTATCAGTAAATTGAAAGAGAGTTCTGTGGATTCGGATTGTGTCGTATTTGGATTGTTGCAAGACATATTTATAATATTTTTTTAGTGATTAGGAGTTAAGGGATGTCAGATTTTTGTGAGAAATCAGAATATTTGATACTTACAGTGCACCACGTAGTTCTTCCTTCCTTTGCTTATCCTCAGGCCGATGATTGATTCCGGTGTAGAGACTTTTGCAGGGTTTCCTGGTCTGCCAGAATTCTACTGGATCGACGATTCCTGGCTGCTTCAGACGAGTCCTTGATCTTCTACCCGCGAGCAATTAAAATTGCTACTCTCGTTCAGTGGGGCGATACTACCCGTTCGCACTGCGATACGTAGAGAGTCGGGTATCCCACTTCTGACACCAAATTTTGTGTTGGATTGCGGGATGATAGAATAACACCAATTGATATACCAAAGTATATTTCTTAACAATTCCCCGTTACAACGTAGCACTTTATCCGAATGGGCAGTGTAGCGGATAGGAATAGTATCGGCTGCAGGGTGCTACTGTCTAACTCTGTAACTCTCTCACTCTCTAAAAAAAGGTTCTAACATTCCGTTTTTAAAATGCTGCTCACGAGCTAGCGGGGTAGAGTAGATTTGACGCTATTGGTTATTCCTAAACTCTAGTGAGGGTGGAGGAATTCTCATTGGACATTACGAGGGTAGGGGTGGTTAGAAGTGGAGGTTATTTTGGCGGGACTTAAGTGTTTTCGTAGAGACGAAATCGCTGGAAAATTTTAGGGAAGTTTAGGAGAAAGTTATGAGTCACGATTTTATTGCAGAGGGGCCCCAGGTCCAAGTGGTGTGTTTTTGCACGAGACTAACGGAGGGGCTGTAATCTTTATAGTGGGCACGTTATGGTCTCCACTGGTAGTGGGAGAACGAACAGACTGATGATAGGGACCGTATAGCCATCGTCCGAAAAGAAATTCGTTACCAGAAGCGATATTTCGAGGTTTGGGCCCGGAAGGTATTTTATGATCGAAGAAATTATATGTTCCTGGGGGCTACCTGCAATTCAGGTGCTTAACTGTGCACAGAACATGTCATAAATCCATTGTACTAGGAAGCGACGGGCACTGGAGTGTTGTCTACTTCTGATTGGGAATTATTACAAATAAGTAATAGTCAAGAACATAGAAAATTTCTATTCAAAAAATGATACGGTAATCCTGAAAGGCACGAATACCGTCTGATTTATACTTGTCCTTTTGATTTCTATGCATTTTTATCGTAACATAAATTGAGTCTGTTTATATACAAGTGCCATAGGCGAGTTCTTATCTCGTCTCGGGACAAGTTAAGGCCCCCCAACACCGGTGGAGATCAGCGAGACAGTCCTGTTTATATCATTAGTCTCCACTCTAATATCTCAAACCAATCCTAGACCTTCGTCCTAGCAAAATGTCTGTCAACATTTACCCCAGCAAAAAACTATTTTTAGCACGGATCGCACAGTCCTTACCATGAGTCTATTCGTTCTCCCGCTACTGTGCAGTTTGCTCTTCTTTCCTTTTTCATCACAAGAATAGCCGAAAGACAACAGAGTCGAATAAATAGGGGGAGGGGGGGGGATAGGTTTCGATAGATTTATGGTTGGAAATCATAAGATTTTCTCCACTATGCGTTACCGTTTGTGTCTAGTATCTTACACTATGTCTTTTATTAACAGAGCGTTTTACATATTTTGGCCCCCGTCACTTCCGAATATACCAAATTTTGATTCGTCAGAATATATTTTTTGCAACTGAAAATCTTAAGAATCCAACGGTTGGATCAACTGTCTAACAGTTGATTGAACATGAATTATTCAATTGAGTGACGTGATCTCCTTCATGTGTCAGACGCATGCGTCTGACGTATACAAGGTGTGCCAGAATTCTCCATAGAGCCGAAGAGGGGTGATAGCTGAGGTGAATCTGAACACCTTTTTCCTTTGCGAAAATGTTGTTTGAGGCTTCGTTTTTAAATGGTTAACGAAAAACACTGACCAATCAGAGCGCGCGTAGAGCCCGCGCTCAGCCGCGGGAGTGTTGTGTTCGAGCTTGACGCTCGGCCGAGGCCGTGAATGTGAACAAGTCGCTCGGATCGTCTAATAAAAGGCGTTTGCCAAAAGTTATATCGAATAAGGTATTAACAAATTAAGAACAATATCAAATTATTCGTTATTCCTCAAGAAGGAATAAACTAATTAGTCGTTATTCGTGTAGAATCAATGAATCGATTCACTAATAAACCTATCAAATGCAGCCAGCGTTAAATTAAAAAAGTTTGACAGAAGATTCAAATTAGACTCACCCATGCATCCTAAAATGAACCTGCTTCGACGAAAATAGGTCACTGTGTCATTCTACCGATCCTGACCATTGCAAGTAGGTATCCCGTAGTGCAAGACAGCTGATGTTACGGCCAGGTCAGCGAACTCACTTTATTTCACAAAACCTACTACCTGCACGGCAACTATCACTGGGTTATTCTACCGATCCTGGCCACTCGAAGAACAAACACATGGTGCACAAGAGCCGATGTCTCGGTTGGAACAGTGAAAGAACTTCGTTTCACAAAATTTCCATCATTGCACGATCACTGTCACTTTACACTTCAAGATTAGAATTTATGAAATCAGTTGTTCCCACTTATGAATAATTGCTAGCTGCGAAAGGGACTGATTGTTATTAACTTTGAAGGGCCTCGACTTGGCCCTTTCTACTGCCCAATGCGCTTTTTCACGTTCTGCAATTTCATCGCCGTGTTCCCGAGCGCGTAATCACTCGCGAGCTTCACGTTTTAAAACTTCACTTTTATTTCGTTGAATGTAAAAACAAAAATTACAGTGTCAGAGAGATCTTTACTGTATGGCGTTCAAATTGATTCTGTCTTGAGAAACTATGACGCGGTTTACAACGGTGTTTACAACAGAGTTTTTCGGTTCCCAGGAAACGCGGCCGTGGCGAATTTAATGGAGACATTTTCCAGTTGCCGGGAAGGCACTGCGTAGTGTTCAAGACACTGTTACATTCTCCGAGATGCTATATCTTTTATTACATTCTTTGTAATGCTATACCTTTTCCGGGGACTGGAAAATGTTTTCACTAAATTCACCATGGCCGTGTTTTCTGGGAACCGAAAACTCTGCTGGCCAGCACGTGGGCCTCAAGGGCCTTTCACCCTAAAGCGCGCCCCCCGTAAGGACCCGTAACTCTCCCTTATAACGTTTTTCCAGCTAGCCCTCGTCCACCGTTGTAAACCGCGTCATAGTTTCTCAAGACAGAATCAATTTGAACGCCATACAGTAAAGATCTCTCTGATACTGTAATTTTTGTTTTTACATTCTACGAAATAAAAGGTAAGTTTTAAAACGTGAAGCGCGAGTGATTACGCGCTCGGGAACACGACGATGAAATTGCAGAACGTGGAAAAGCGCATTGGGCAGTAGAAAGGGCCAAGTCGAGGCCCTTCAAAGTTAATAACAATCAGCCCCTTTCGCAGCTAGCAATTAATCATAAGTGGGAACAACTGATTTCATAAATTCAAATCTTGAAGTGTAAAGAGACAGTGATCGTGCAATGATGGAAATTTTGTGAAACGAAGTTCTTTCACTGTTCCAACCGAGACATCGGCTGTTGTGCACCATGTGTTTGTTCTTCGAATGGCCAGGATCGGTAGAATAACCCAGTGATAGTTGCCGTGCAGGTAGCAAGTTTTGTCAAATAAAGTGAGTTCGCTGACCTGGCCCTAACATCAGCTGTCTTGCACTACGGGATACCTACTTGCAATGCTCAAGATCGGTAGGCTGACACAGTGACCCATTTTCGTCGATGCAGGTTCATTTCTGGATGCATGGGTGAGTCTAATTTGAATCTTCTGTCAATCTTTTTTAATTTAACGCGGGCTGCAATTGATAGGTTTATTAGTCAATCGATTAATTGATTCTACACGAATAACGAATAATTTGATATTGTTCTTAATTTGCTTATACCGAATCATTGCATTCAAGCGAGTGGTGGACACGAGGAACATCTCCTGGAATAATAAGTTTAGTGCAAATCGTGGACACTCGCTGATGGGACAATCGCGTGTACGCGTAGACATTCGCGGCCGCGACAATCGTGGTGTATGTGTATTTGGTTTTTGAGAAGAAAATTGTTGATTGAAGGCCATCACCCTTTTTACTTGATAATCCCATTGGGTGGGTTTTGATATGCCCATGTGGATTTTTACAAGTAAGCAGGTTGAATGCTGTACATCGTAAAACGTGTGCCTTTTGGGTGTCAGATTACGGGGTATGGTAGGTCATGGTTTCTCTTCCATGTAGCGAATGACTACCACTGAACGCAGCTACCGGACTAGAGCCGCTGCCCGTCAAATTGCCTACCGGCAAGCGTTTTCACCGCGTTTTTTAAAACATCGGTATCTTATTAACAAAGCCTCAAACGGAAAATTGCCATTCTTGATTTTCGCTTTATTTTGTCTTGTAGAATCACCCCTTAAAATATTTGCATGCTGTTGCACCCTGTATATACAGGGTGTAACGTAAAAGGTGTAGGAGCCGGAAATGGGGGATTCCTGAGGCGAAACTGAACAACTTTTTCCTTTGCCAAAATGTCGGCTGAGGCTTTGTTTTTGAATTGTTAACGAAAAACACTGGCCATTCAGAGCGCGCGTAGAGCCCGCGCTCAGGGACGGTCCACGGCGCATCGTGCTAGGTAGCGATGTTCGACCGGCGCCCCGAATAGTACGCGCCGGTATAGCACGAAGCAAAAGTTAACATCGAATTATTCATTATTAATTAAAATATAAATGAAATTAATTTGCCGTTATCAATTGAAGAAAAAAGTATTAGAACGGACTAACTAACGTGTCTATCCAGTACAACGTACGTTAAATTTTAAACAATTCGCCAACAACTAAAATTAGACTTACCCGTTTCTCCAAAAATGAACCTGCTTCGACGAAAATAGGTCACTGTGTCATTCTACCGATCCTGACCATTGCAAGTAGGTATCCCGTAGTGCAAGACAGCTGATGTTACGGCCAGGTCAGCGAACTCACTTTATTTGACAAAACCTACTACCTGCACGGCAACTATCACTGGGTTATTCTACCGATCCTGGCCACTCGAAGAACAAACACATGGTGCACAAGAGCCGATGTCTCGGTTGGAACAGTGAAAGAACTTCGTTACACAAAATCTCCATCATTGCACGATCACTGTCACTTTGCTCTTCAAGATTTGAATTTACGAAATAAGTTGTTCCCACGTATGAATAATTGGTTGCCCCGAAAGGGGCCGATTGTTTTTAACTATGAAGGAGCTGGATACAGCCGCTGCTATTACCGAATACACTTTTCCACGTTCGGCAATTTCGTTGTCTTGTTCCCGAGCAAGTAGTAATTGACAAGCTTTGCGTTTTAGAAGTTAACTCTTATTTTATTGAAAGTAAAAACAGCAATTGCAGTACCGGAGAGATCTTTACTGCTGGGCATTCGGACTAATTCTGTCTTGAGAAATTGTGACGCGCTTTGCAACGGTGGACAAGGGGCTGTTCGAAGAATGTTATAAGGGAGAGTTACGGGTCGTCGCGGGGAGCGCGCTTTATGGTGAAGAGGCCCTTTAGGCCCACGTGCTGGCCAGCAGAGTTTTTCGGTTCCCAGGAAACTCGGCCGTGATGAACTTAGCGAAGACATTTTCCAGTCGCCGGAAAAGGTATAGCATTACAAAGGATGTAGTAAAAGACATCTAACAGTGTCTTGAACTGTCCGCAGCGCTTTCTCAGCGACTAGAAAGTGTCTTCATTAAATTCGCCACGGCCGTGGTTCCTGGGAACCGAAAAACTCTGCTGGCCAGCACGTGGACCTCAAGGGCCTTTTCACCATAAAGCGCGCTCCCCGCGACGACCCGTAACTCTCCCTTATAACATTCTTCGAACAGCCCCTTGTACACCGTTGCAAAGCGCGTCTCAATTTCTCAAGACAGAATTAGTCCGAACGCCCAGCAGTAAAGATCTCTCCGAAACTGTAATTACTGTTTTTACTTTGAATAAAATAGGAGTTAACTTCTAAAACGCAAAGCTTGTCAATTACTACTTGCTCGGGAACAAGACAACGAAATTGCCGAACGTGGAAAAGTGTATTCGGTAGTAGCAGCGGCTGTATCCAGCCCCTTCATAGTTAAAAACAATCGGCCCCTTTCGGGGCAACCAATTATTCATACGTGGGAACAACTTATTCCGTAAATTCAAATCTTGAAGAGCAAAGTGACAGTGATCGTGCAATGATGGAGATTTTGTGTAACGAAGTTCTTTCACTGTTCCAACCGAGACATCGGCTCTTGTGCACCATGTGTTTGTTCTTCGAGTGGCCAGGATCGGTAGAATAACCCAGTGATAGTTGCCGTGCAGGTAGTAGGTTTTGTCAAATAAAGTGAGTTCGCTGACCTGGCCGTAACATCAGCTGTCTTGCACTACGGGATACCTACTTGCAATGGTCAGGATCGGTAGGATGACACAGTGACCTATTTTCGTCGAAGCAGGTTCATTTTTGGAGAAACGGGTAAGTCTAATTTTAGTTGTTGGCGAATTGTTTAAAATTTAACGTACGTTGTACTGGATAGGCACGTTAGTCAGTCCGTTCTAATACTTTTTTGTTCAATTGATAACGGCAAATTAATTTCATTTATATTTTAATTAATAATGAATAATTCGATGTTAACTTTTGCTTCGTGCTATACCGGCGCGTACTATTTGGGGCGCCGGTCGAACGTCGCTACCTAGCACGACGCGCCGTGGACCGTCCCTGAGCGCGGGCTCTACGCGCGCTCTGAATGGCCAGTGTTTTTCGTTAACAATTCAAAAACAAAGCCTCAGCCGACATTTTGGCAAAGGAAAAAGTTGTTCAGTTTTGCCTCAGGAATCCCCCATTTCCGGCTCCTACACCTTTTACGTTACACCCTGTATATCTCGTATCAAATCATATAATTATTAGAAGAGATAAATTTCTGTTAAAAAAATTATTTATTTTACTTTTTATAATGAAGCATATTATTAATACATTAATAATTAAAGTGTGGCTTAAAAAATATTGTTCCAATATTTTTGTGCTTCTAGGATAGTATATGAACGACACACAGATATTTTCTTGAGTACTTCCATCGTAGGTAAGTATCGAAACACAGACAATATATTTGCTAAATAAACAAAACATTTTATTGTGAAAAAATATATTGTTATATTATAGTATAGAAAAATAAAATAGCATAATGTAATAAATAATAAAAACAATGAAATAATATAGCATAAAAGTATATTTGTTGTCATATGTATAATATGTTTTAAATAATTGTTGAAAAGTTAAGTTTTAATTCTAGATTTTTAATTCTCTCCTCTAAATGCTTCCTCATACTACCATTTTTCTGTAATTTTACTCCTAAATATATGAATTCCTTTACTATCTTTATCTTCTTATTCTTCCAGAACTACTGGCGTTTGCTTCTTTTTTCCTCTACCCTTCCCAAAAATCATTATCTTCGATTTTTCCGCATTTAACTCTAAACCCTTCTTTGTCAGATGTTTCTCTAATTTCTTCATCATTGCCGTCATATCCCTCTCCTCGTTCACCACCAAGACAATGTCATCAGCGTATGCTAACGACCAAAATTTACTATTCCCTATCCGAAGCCCACCAACCTGCACCTTCTTCATTTCCTCTTCTATGTCTGCCAAGAAGATCGCAAACAAGGTAGGGCTCAAAATACATCCTTGCCTGACTCCTTCTTTCGTCCAAAAAACTTCCGAATAGTCCTCCATAACTCTAATTACATTGCTTGTTTCCTCATACAGTTCTTTTGTTCTTTGAATTAAACCTTTCCTTATATCTCCTCTTGCCATCGTCTCCCATAGCTTTTCTCTATCTACTCTATCGAATGCTGCCTTTATGTCCACAAAAAGCGCATATACCTCACCGCCCTTTTTGCGTAATCCTCTTTCTACGACATGGTGTAGTACATATATATTGTCCATTACACTTCTCCGTTTCCTAAAACCCGCCTGTGTATCGCTTAGAATACCCTTCTTTTCTATATCATCTTTTATTCTTTCGTTTAAAACCGCTGCATAAATCTTATATGCGGCATTCATGAGCGTGATACTTCGATAGTTATTTACCATCTCTACTTCGCCCTTCTTATGTAGCGGTACAATTATTTCTGTTCTCCATTCCTGCGGAAAACCACCTCCGTTCCAAATTTTCCTAATTAAATCTATTAGCCTTTTCTTGGTGCTACCGTCGCAGAACTGCCACGCTTCGCCTGGTATATTATCCAGTCCCACCGATTTCTTCCTTTTGAAATTTCTTGATTTGCCTCATTATCTCCTCCTCTGATAACTGCTTTTCTTCTTCCTCCTCGTTCAGCGTTTCTCTCTTCGCACCTACTGCTCTATCTGCCGTGCCTCCTAACTGCCGCATAAAGTGTTACCTCCAATGTTCCATAGGAATGTTCGTTGCCATTCCTCTCATCTTTCTTCTTTCCTTGTTTATAAATCTCCATATTTGACACTCATTTTTTATCATCTTTATATCTTCCAATATTTTTTTCCTAATACCTTCCTTTTTTTCTTCTGCCATTTCCCTCATCACTTGTCTCTCTTTAAGATAAGCTTCTCTGGAGCCTATGCCTTTCTTCCATCTTCTATACATCCGTTTTACATTTGTCTTTTGCCTACTGCAATCTTTATCCCACCACCTGTTGTATCCGATTTTCTTTTCCTTCCATCTACTTTCTTTTACCACCATGCACTTGCTTGTTCCGTTTTTCAGCTCCTTCCATATCTCCTCTACCTCTTCCCCTATGTACCTTAATTCTCCTATCTTCTTCTATATTCCTCAGCACTTTCTTCATCCCATAATGTAAACTTTCTCAGTCTCCACTTTTTTCTTCGTTTCTCTCTTTTCCTTTCTCCTCCTATGATCACGCTTAGTGGGAGATGGTCTGATTCTGTACTTTCCAAAACTTCAAACTGCTGGATGTCTTTTATGCAACTTTCATTTACAATGACATAATCTATCACTGGCGCCCCTCTCGCTCCAACGTATGTGTATTTGCCTTGTTCACCCCCCTCCATATTTCCGTTTAGAATGTGCCATCCCCTATTTTCCACCATTTCAAGTAGCTTTTCACCATCAGCATTAATTTTCCCGTCCTTTGATTTTCTTTGTTTGTGCACCTCTTGTCCGTTTTCCAATCACCAGCCTCCTCTTATACCAATCCTTGCATTCATGTCCCCTCCCACTATAATTCTCTCCATCTCCACTTCTTCTATTAGCATTTCTACATCTTGTGTCATTTCTCTTACTCCATCCTTACAGTATACCGTCCATACACTCCATACCTTTCCACCAGCATTTACTTTCCTCTGCATCATACATTCCTTTTGTATTTCCATACCATCTACTGACCATTCCCCTCTAACTTCCGTAATTATTCCGCCTATACCTCGACCTCTCTTATATAACCTAGTTGCTGGTTGACATTTCCATATGTAACCTTTTGGCAACCGATTTTTTAGTTTTATCCAAGTTTTCTCCTCTACCCATGTTTCTACTAACTCTACAAAATCAAACTGTTCCACAAGCTTCCAGAAATTCCTGTCTTTTCCTAATACCCCTGCAACATTCCAAAATATCATTTTAAATTCTCACCTTTTCGCCTCTAACTTATTTATTTCTCCCCTTACTGCACCCACTCCCTTTTGTTTTATAAAAAATTCTCAGGTCCCTTCTCCCTTGCTTCCTCCAATGCATCCCACTTAATCCACTTGTCATCTATTCTTATCTTTTGATATCCTACCTTGATCTCCTTTACTTTTTTTCTTTCTTCCGCTGCTATTTTCCCAATTCTGCGCTATATATCTCTCTCCTCCCAAGTGAGATCATGCTCTATGTATATACCCGATCCTTTCAGCTTGTATTTATTCCTCATAATACTCATTTTTTCCTCCCAAGTACTACACTTTGCCATTATTAAGTTTCTCTCTTTATTGACTTCCTTCACCCATTCCATCGTACAAACTATCCCTAAGCCCTTTCTAACTAATCCCTCTACCTCCTCTTTAACCTCCGTTGCCTCCTTCTTTAAACCCCTAATCACAATATTTTTCCTCTTTTCTTGTCTCTCTTGCTGTTCAAGCCCTTTCTTAATGTTTCTCCACTCTTTCCTATCCCAGCTTACATATTCCTTTAATTCACATTTTAGCTCCTGAAACTTTAACTTCATATCTTCTGCCCTCCTTGCATCCCTCGTTTCCTCTCCTTCCTTTTGCTCCACATAACTTTCTAGTTTCCCTATCCTCTCCTCCATGCTCCCTTTCTCTATTTTCCACTCTTCCTCTTTTTGCTCTATTGATTTTTTTATATTTCTAATTTCTTCCCTTGTTTCCTCTCGCATTTTCCTGATCTCCTCAATGAGCATCCTAAACATGTCCCTTACATCCGCTTCATCTTCCCCTTGCTGCGATGTTGTCTCCCGGGCCCCTACCTGCCTAGACATCTCTCCCCGATCCGTTTCCCTTTTTTCGTCATTTTGAACAAATGCGTCCATTTGTCCTTCCTTATCTTTTGATATCCATTCTGCGTTTGTCGGTCTACCCACTCTACTTTTTCTAGCTTCTCTTCTTCCTTCCATTTTTTCTCTTTTATGCTGTCTGTTTTACCTACCGGACTAACTTATTCTAACGTCACCTGTTTTATCGACCTATGTTTTATATCCTACTCTATACTATACCCTATCCATAACCTATCCTACTATTACTGTCCTAACCTCTTACTGTCCTGATCTCAGTATTCTTTTCTTATGCTTCTGCTAAACCTTCCACACCCTGTACCGTATCGCATATCTTATCACGCCCTTTCCTATCCCTTCTCCCTTCCTAGATTCTCCAACAGCCTAAAAACAACCTACTTTCGCCAATTTTCTCGCTTTTTTGCACCTCACGTCAACACGCCATACGCACTCATCCACCACCACTAACCAAGTCCTTAATTCTAGATTTAGCTGTTGCTAAAAATAGAAACACGATGTTTTTTATTTCTAGCTCTGTAATAGACGCCTGCCTTCTTCTTGTTGCTACTGTGAAATAAAAAATAAAATAAGTTGCATATTATATATCTAAAACTTAAAAGTTTAATGTATATTTACCAGTTACAGCATTGCATAGTTTTGAATTAATAAAAGGTAATTTTTTTTTCTTTCCTGCCCTGAATAAGAAGTTACCGCTTGGTTTGACATTAATTTGTTCATCATGTTGTATATGATTTTATTGTTTGTATTGCCACCGACTAAATAC